>CM054129.1:95927850-96147850 GCA_028751855.1 Ambrosia trifida | reverse complement strand
TATTCAAACAACAATGAACAATGAACTTGAAGGAGAAGGTAATTTAAAAATATGTTTAATACTTGTTGCATTATTATTTTAGGTTTATGAAAATGTATTATAAATTTTTTATTTGAACTTTTTTTACAGCATCAAATGATACATCAACAACTTATTCATATTATATTTTTGCAAGTAATACACCTCAAGGTTCTTTAGTTTGGATACCACAAGTGCCAAAAGATCAAATACCCTTTATTATAATTAAATTGAATATCTAATTTAATACTTTTTATTATAATTTTTGTTTAAATATTTCAACTTTTTTCAACAATATTTCAGGTTATACTTAACAGAAAAGATGGAAGCATTATTTGCACATGTCAGATGTTCTTAAGACTTGGAGTACTATGTAAACACATATTCCATGTTTTTAACAACACTTACATTGAGGAAATACCTAAACAGCATATTACCAAGCGTTAGACAAAAGATTTGATAGCAGCAGATGTGAGACAAAAAAGATTGCTATACAGTGAATTTGATGTTGAAGCATAAGCTATGGTTAACAAAGCAATTTCTACAGATGATTTTTGTTTAATGACTATAATGAAGGATAAAGAAGAACTTAAAGAATATGTAGAAAAAATAGAAAAGTTGAGAAAAGATATAGAAGATAAGCAAGACAAAGGAGAAAAACTAACCAAAGAAGCGTGGTATGAATCCCTACTTGGGGTAAGTGTTCGAGAAAACAATCAAATCAAAAATCCAAAAGGAATAAGAAACAAAGGATCTAGAACTGGAAAAGGATTAAAGGGACCAGATGAGAAAGCAAAAGAGAAGAAAAAAAGATCATTCAGAAAGTGTGGAAAATTTGGGATATACACTGATCAACATGATAGAAGAACATGTGGTAAAGTACCAGTCGAAGAAGGATGAAAACAAAAGGAGGAAAACTCAACAAGTACTAAAGGTAGTATATAGACAGATGTTGATTTAGTATTTTGATTAAGTATCTCGTTGTTTTGAACTTTTTGTTTGTTTTTCATATTTGGATATAAAAACATGTTATTGGTACTTTAAATGCGTTATACAAATGGTTATGTAAATGAGAATGTTTCTGTCCAAATACTTTTGCTGCAGTTTTTGACTCATTTTAGCACATTTTTGCTTGTAGTTTTTTAACCCATTTCGGATGCAGTTTTGGCACATATTACTGTAATTTTTAGCACATTTTGACACTAAATTGGTTGTAGTTTTTAACACATTTGTTTTTTACCCATTTTGACACTAAATTGGTTGTAGTTTTTAACAGATTTTGACACATTTCTGCTACAGTTTTTAATCCATTCCAGCACGTTTTGCGGCATTTTTTTACTACAGTTTTTAATTTAACATGTTAATTCCTTGGAGTGTTAATTTTAAAATAAAAATGTTAAATAATTAAAAATGTTAAGTTAATTTTGTCGAAAAGAAAAAAAACAATTTAACATGTTAAATAATTTTAATTTAACATTTTAAAATTTTTTTGACTTTTAAAACAAATTATGGAACACTAAAAGAAATATAAAAATCTTTTGAATAATTTTAATTTAACATGTTAAATCTTTTAAGTGTTAAGTTCATTTTCCTGAAGCCACAAAATTATATGAACATGGGTGGAAAGTTACCATAACACCAGTTTATGACTGCATTTTTCTTTTTTTTTCTGCAAAATTTAATTTAACATTTTTAATCTTTTGATTCTTAAACTTTTAAAAAATAGGAAAAAATCAGACGTAAATTAAATAATTTAACATGTTAAATTCATTTTTCTTTAATGCACAATCTAATTTAACTTGTGTCCCATCAAATATTTTCAAGAAATCATGTTCAAAATCCATTCATCAAAACAATTTCAATTTAACATGTTATACCATAGAATTGTTATGTTTTACAAACCTGTGCTTGGTTTTAAAAAGCGCTAGGCGCACAAAAGCGACGAGGTCTAAGCGCATCGTTTGAAGGTCAAAGCACAAAAAGTGTGGGATTTTTGTATCCGAAGCGTGCACTAATTAAATAATATTTATGCATAAAAATACTTGATGTAAGAGAGGCGCACGCCTCGGGATCAAAAGCGATTGAAAAAATGTCAAAAAAATATGCTTTTTTTGTGTCTTTCGGAAAATGGGTAGGTGAAAGCCCTAAGGCGCCCTAGGCCGTGCCTTACGCCTAGGCGCACCTCAGGTGTGGTTTTTAAAACCCAGAACCTGTATGAAAGTAGAATTGGAATAAGAAAATTAATATGTTAAATTTGTTTAAGTATAAAGAACATAGCATTAGGACTGCTGAACATTCATACCTCCCACCATAAACCTTAATTCCCAAATTGTTTATGACGCATTTGACCCCAATACAAGTGACCCATTTGACTCAATTTTTGGCTTTGTTGATTTGTACACATGCAAGTGACCCATTTGACCCATTACATGTTCGACAGCCGAGGTGAAATCGACAACCACTATAGCTTATATTCGACAGCAGCAGAGGTGAAATCAACAACTGCTGCGAGTTTTATTCGACACCAGCATAGGCGAAATTGACAGCTGCTGTAGGTTGTAAAGTCTTACAATTATTTTGCCTCTTACTCATCAACTATACTTTATACACCTTTTCAACAAGCATAAGGCTAGTGTGCCCAGTGTTGATAAATTACATTATAAAATTATTTGAAAAACAATGCATCATATATATATGTAAGAATATAAACAACGAGACAACACTATGCTAACATTCAACAACAACTAACGCAACTAGCTTTTTTTTTATTTATAGTGGTTTATGTAATCGTAGGTAATTAAGGTTTAGGAAATGGTATTTTGTAGGTTTGAGGTTTGTACATGGAAAACATTTGGATTTTAAATACTGGAAATTACAAATATGTCCTTCAGATTTCATTACTTATTAACAATGTTAGTAATTTCGACGGATTTGGCACTAAATGGTAAAACGTTAGTGGCTTAGGTGAAAAAAGAAACCTTTTTGGATGGACCTAACAAAAAATAGGGAAATCTCAGGAACGATTTATTATATTAACATGTTCTAAAGTGTTATAATATTGAACATATGATCAACTGCAGGTATAGTAGCATTCATATCGTAAGAAGTTACAATAGGTCAAAAGGGCAGCCAAATGGATACTTTCACTATTGAAATTAGGTCTAACATTAGAAGACACTTAATGAGAAAATTGTTATTGATATTTTGATGACAATTGATGAGAAATCTAGTCTTTACTAAGATATTAGTAGTTCATGAGACTTTTGTATTTGTTTATGGGTCGGTTTCCATTCTGATTGTTAGAATTTAGAATGATTGGATTGGTTCCTTTAGCGTGGATGACACAATTTGATAGTACATATTGACATGTTTCAAATTTTGGTATAATATGTTATTAAATTGCAAAAAAAAAAGGTAGTTATGTCATTTGCATTTATATTTCTTTCCAATTTATATGATAGTTTTAGAAATCAAACATTAATAAAGCATGCCCAAACGTGGTAGTTTTAATTCTGGAAAATTCTTTAATAGAAAGGATATTTAACATGTTAAATAATTTTAATTTAATATGATATGAACATGGGTGTAAAGTTACCATAACATCAGCTTGTGACTGCATTTTTTTTGTTATGCCAATTTTTAATTTAACATATTAAATCTATTAAATAATTTTCCTGAAGCCACTTTTTTGCTTAACATTAACATGTTAAATCATTTTAATTTAACATGTTAAATCTATTAAATGTTGACTTATAAAACAAGATAGGAAACTCAAAAAGAAATAAAATAATTTTGCATGTTAAGTTCATTTTTCTAAGCCAAAAAATATTATGAACATGGGTGGAAAGTTATCAAAATGTCAATTTATGACTAGAATTTTTGTCTGCTGTTTTTGACCCAATTTAGCACAATTTTGCTGTAGTTGATCACCCATTGCGGCTGCAGTTTTGGCATATTTTACTGCAATTTTTAACACATTTTGGGAATAACTTGGCTGTATATCACCTTTGCATTTAGTTCGGTAAGTAGGATGAAAATCCGATAAACACTCTATCTAATAACAAGACTATTTAACATGTTAAACAATTATATTAAACAGGTAAAATATTTTAAATGAAACAATTTAAGATGTTAAATTGAAACTTCCAGGTATTCTTCCAGTACGCAAATTAAAACTCAAACCAAACGAAACTAGTTGGGAACAATAGCCAAAACTTATAGGAACAAAACCAGGAAAATTAAAATTTTGCAGTATTTGACCATTTCACAACATAATTTGATATTGATATTGTTAAGAATGTTTTAGTCAAATTATTACAAAAATCTTTAATCAACAGCAGGGGAGGTGAAAATTGATAGCTGTTTCAAGTTGTCTTTCACAGCAGTAGAGGCGAAAATGTCAGCTCATTTCGGTTACAGTTTTTGCACATGTTACTGCAGTTTTGAACACATTTCGGCACTAAATCGGCTGTAGTTTTTAATGCATTTTTGTTGCAGTTTATGATATATTTTTGCTGGAATTTATCATAAACACAATATAATTTGAAAATAATATTGTAAGGAATGTTTTACTAAAATTATTACAATAAATTTACATGTTTTACAGCTTTGGCGAAATCGACAGCCGCTGCAGGTTATAATCAACAGCATCGGAGGCGAAAATCGACAGCTGCAACAAGTTATATTCAGCAGCAGCAGAGGTGAAATCGACAACCCATTTTGGTTACAATTTTTGCACATCTTACTGCAGTTTTGAACACATTTCGGCACTAAATTAGTTGTAGATTTTAACACATTTTTGTTGCAGTTTATGACATATTTTTGCTGCACTTTTTTGCTGGAATTTATCATAAACACAAGTTAATTTGAAAATAATATTGTAAGGAATGTTTTACACAAATTATTACAAACAAAACGTTTAAATCTGGAAATTTCTTTAATAGCTAGGCTATTTAACATGTTTAATAATTTTAATTGAACATGTTAAATCTTTTAAATGTTAACTTTTAAAACAAGTTAAGAAACTCAAAAGGAAATAAAATAATTTAACATGTTAAGTTCATTTTCCTGAAATAAAAAAATATTATGAACATGGGTGGAAAGTTACCAAAATAACAGTTTATAAGTGCAATTTATGATTGTAGTTTTTGACAGTTTTTGACAAATTTTTGGACTAACTTGGTTGTATATCATCACCTTTGCATCGACTTGGCGTAACACACATAAATATACAATTCACACTTTCACAGTATAAGGTCAACTAATATAACGTATTACATGCCAACAAATCAAAATCAACAGATCTGATCTATCAAATAAACAAGCAATCAATATAGACAGATCCAAATAGTATACAGTATGGATTTGTAACCTGTGATACAGAATAGCATGAGACACCAAAAAAAAATTAACATGTTAAATTGATTGATTCCTAGAACAACGATGTCATGTTCCTGCAGCGCAAACATGACAGGTGTGGTGAAATTGACAGCCGCTGCAGGTTATAATCAACAGCAGCTGAGGCGAATCCGACAGCTGCTGCAAGTTGTATTCCACAGCAGCAGAGGTGAAATCACCAGCCCATTTTGGTTGCAGTTTTTGCACATCTTACTGCTGTTTTGAACACATTTTGAGACTAACTTCTCTATAGTTTTTAACACATTTTTGCTGTTAGAAGCTGTAAAATAAAAAAGTGTTGTATATCACCTTTGAATCGAGTTGACGTAATTAGGATAAAAATATGAGAAACTCTATAATAACAAGACTATTTAACATGTTAAACAATTTTAATTAAACATGTAAAATCTTTTAATTGTTAAGTTTTACAAGAAGTTAGGAAACTCAAAACAGAAATAAAATAATTTAACATGTTAAATTAAAATTTCTCGGTATCTTACTTGTAAGCTTTGGGAGACCTTCTCAATTCTAATGGAGCGGACGTGTGTCAAGACTGCAGATAGCCTTGTTCAATGACAACATTAGCAACAGAAGGCAGTAGCACATGTTTCTCTTTTTTCAATGCCCAAATCCAAAAATATGGTTTTGTAACCTGTGAGTCACAAAATGAATGAATGAATAAACATATATAAAAGAGTAGTAATAAATGACATTACTACTATTTAGACAATGACATCGGGGGTGATGTAGAGGCTTCTAGAGCATGTGGTACAACGCAGAGTGTTTCAGCGCAGCGGCAGATAAAAGAGCATCAGCAATCCAAAATTTAAAATAATCTGGTCTTTTTATTGATGATCCGTCATACCAAATGCGAGTGACTCATTGCTGTTAGCATGTCAATAATAAATTTACATGTTTGACAGCTGTGGCAAAATCAACAACACATTTCGAGACTAACTTCGATATAGCTTTTAACACATTTTTGCTGTAAGAACCTGTAAAATAAAAAACTGTTGTTACATTTGCATCGAGTTGACGTAATTAGGTTAAAAATCTGATAAACTCTATAATACAAGACTATTTAACATGTTAAACATTTTTGATTTAATATTTTAAATCCTTTAACTGTTAAGTTTTACAAAAAGGTAGGAAACTCAAAAAGAAATAAAATAATTTAACATGTTAAATTTAAACTTCGTGTTATCTTCCGTTAAGAAAATTAAAACTCAAATTAAGCAAAACTAGTTGAGAATAAGCTTATAAAAGAACAACCATGTTTGATTACAAGCTTATCTACATTTGCATCAATTGGCCTAAGCTACCAAGATGCTAACCAATATGAATGCCTATAAACTACATAAAAAAACCTATGTAACATACAACAAATCACAAACAAAATCAAGCGAAACTAGTTGGGAACAATAGCCATGACTTATCTAGAATCAGATCTATAACATAATTATACAGAACACACTAAAAGTTAGGGATCAAAACAGAACAAATCGCAACATGCAATCTAAAACAGTTAATAATACCCTAAAATGGTAGCTAAAACAATTTAACACGTTAAAGCTTTTAATTAGCACGTTATATTTGAAACTAAACCTGATACAAAACAATTTATCATGTTCAATTCAATTTTTGTTTCAAGAAACTCTAATTATACAGATTCTTACAAATCAAATCCTAATTACTGATTCAACAATATAACAGGTAATTTAATACAAATATGAGAAATTCAACTACTGCAACTAGCAATCGATATAAACAGATCAACCAGTTTAATCAAATTAAAACTCAGATCCGATCTATCAACTTACTGCAACCAGCAATCAATATAAACAGATCCAAATACTATACAATACCTAGATTAATCTCCATATGCTATAGTATATAGATCGATCAAAGCAAAACACGGGTGAATGTAGCAATTTGCTGTAGTTTGTAAAGCTTGTTTGTTACTACTACTAATAATAATGTTAGAGAAAGAAAGAGCAGAAGAGAGAGAGAGAGAGAGCAGAATAGAGAGGAGAGAGAGAGAGAGAGAGAGATAGAGCAGAAAAAAGAGAGGGAGAGAATAGAGAGAGAGAACAGAAAAGATAGAGAGGGTGGATCATAGGGGAGAGAGAGAGAGAGAGAGAGAGAGAGTAGAGAGAGAAAGTTAAGTGGAAGGTATTTTTTTAAATTATGATTATACCCTTGGCTGAAAATTAAGCTTATGATCACTTGGTTTGATCTTACCCATTGATTTTCATAATCCAAGGGTTCTTAGTGGGGTTCCCTAGTTCCCCACTTTTTTGTGGTTCCCCATTGAACCTTTCACTATATATATGGCAATTATAAAATGAAAACCCTCTTGAGTTGAGAAAACCTTAGAAACCCATGTAAAAAATCATTATTTTTTTTTGAAAAAAATAACCAATGTAAAATACATGTTTTTAAGTGTTTTGGGCCAAAAAAAAAAGCGCCGAAGGGATTTTTTTTAAAAAAATAAACAACGCTGCGAAAACACATGTTTACAACAGCTTTACAACAGCAAATAGCTGAAAACATATGTAAAAAGCGCAACTTTGTTTATTTTTTTTAAAAAAAATCCCTTCGGCGCTTTTTATATTTTTTTGGCCCAAAATGCTTAAAACATGTATTTTACATTGCTTATTTTTTTCAAAAAAAATGATTTTTTACATGGGTTTCCAAGGTTTTCTCAACTTAAGAGGGTTTTCAATTTATCCTTCCCCTATATATATATATATATATATATATATATATATATATATATATATATATATATATATATATATATATATATATATAATATATAGGGTAGGGATATTGTGGAAACCCATCCTTATATGGTAAACTCTGGAAACTCTGACTTCCCAATTTTTATTTTTTATTTTTGAAAAAATTAGGGCAAGTAATATACATGATTTTAAGCATTTTGGGCCAAAAAAATTAAAAAAGCGCCGAGTACTTTTTTTTTAAAAAAATAAATAAACTTTCAACTAACACATGTTAAGCGAAACAAACAAGTGTTAACCATGTGTTAAATACATGTTAACAGAAGACGTTTTTAAAAAAAAAAAAAAAAAAAAAAAAAAAAAAAAAAAAAAAAAAAAAAACCGTTCGGCGCTTTTTCGATTTTTTTCGCCCAAAATGCTTAAAAAAATGTATATTACATACCCTAAAATTTTCATAAAAAAAAAGTCGGGAAGTTAGAGTTTTCAAAGTTTACCATATAACAAGGGTTTTCTATACAACCTTAGCCTATATATATATATATATATATATATATATATATATATATATATATATATATAGAGGCTAAGGTTGTATAGAAAACCCTTGTTATATGGTAAACTCTGAAAACTCTAACTTCCCGACTTTTTATATATATATATATATATATGGGAAAGTTAATTTGAGAACACCTATATTTCGTGCGAACCGTGAGAACGGCATCTAAAACCATTCAAATTCAAAATTTCTTTTTACACTTATCTTTATTACTAAAATACAATCTCAAAAACACAATTTACGCGTAAAAATTCAAACGTATATGAAAATAAATTGTTTTTACACATGTGTAAATTTACTGTTTATGCATGTGTAAACTGTTTCATTTACACATGTGTAAAAAGTTAATTTGAAAGTGTTTTTGTAAGAAAAGATTAATTATTTGGAAAGAAAATTCATTTATTAATGTTGTATTTTGATTGATTTTTTACTTGTTCTTACGGTTCTCACAATATTTAGTGTTCTCTAGATAACCATCCCCTATATATATATATATATACACACACATAATAATAGTTTTTAATGGGCCTTGTGAGGTTTGTACACTATGAGAAAAATGGAGGTTTTTAAAGGTTTATAAATCTGATGTGATTCTAAGATCACGTTTAGTTAGGGTTTTGGTGGTTTGTGCATTGTAGGTGCTTTAATTCCGTTAAAGAAACTTACAATTTTAGTGAATCAAATTTCTTAAAATTTTACAGCCACGTATCTTTTTTAGAGATTTTATACATACGGATTCAATAGCTACTGTGATCACATCATTTGGTCATATATGAACATGTAATGTCACAAATAAAAAGCAACACCACATTATATACCATTTCTGGGCTTCTGGCTTTTCTTGCATCATCTCCCTAGCATTATTAATTAATCCATCATAATTCCACATAAATGCACTTTCAGCCTGCTATATGCTTTGAATCAAGTAACAAAACATGTTCATGCTCAATGACACAACCTGCTTGAGATTGCTAAGCATCGGTTCGTCATTTCGTTAAAAACTTATAACACATACCCTTAAACGCTGATATATAAAGCACTTTTCCATACCATATAAACCAACTGAGAAAATGTTCTTTTTATGTGCATTTTTCGCGATGAAACCAGCTCACGCGACGTTTAACATCTAATTAAAAAAACGGTACAAGAGTACACTGCATTTGCTATTTATAGGAAAATAAAACAAGAGAAAAATACAAAGATATAAAAAAAGTCGTTAATTTAAGTACAAAACGCAGCCTCACAATACATCAATATGATCCTACTCCATCCATTACCTTTAAACAGCATTGTAGTCTTGTAGACGTTCAAATTTACCTAGACTTCTTACTTCGCATGCCCATCCTCGATTTAGCGAACCTAAGCTTATGGTTAAAGAAAACATGGCCAACAAATATTTATAAAAACAATAAAAACGGCCCAACCCCGTTTAGCCTGAACCCAAAATAGCAAATTTCATTTTAGAAACTCAAAACCTGATGCAAAGAAAGAGCCTGCAAAAGTTTAAATCAGAAAAATATTGTGTGGTTACACCAATGAGATCAAATTAGTTTTAGCTCATTGGTAGCGAAATGATTCATCAAATCATCGTTTTTTAACTCAAGAACTGCGTGATGCTTCCAGGACGATATAAATTAACAAAAACAGGTAAAAAATAAAGCAACTGCAGTCTGCAGATTAAAAGGATACTCTAACCGCATTCCTTCACCAGCTACTGATGAGTGCAGAACAGTGCCTTGTAACTGGTTCAGTGCTTCGTTAGAACACAGAGTATCCTGCAACATATCATCACACATATATATCATTTATCTATTTTCATGTATAAACCTTAGAAATTTTGGCGGACACGAATGAAGACGTATAAGAAAGGCGAAAATGATATTACTGCAAAGTCAACGAACGCCACCGGTGTCCCATATGTACTCTGGATCTTTAATTTCAAAAATCCACGGCATCTGCAAATTAACAATGACAGTAACAAACAAGAATGTTATGCCAAGTTTCACCCTTAAAATTAAAAATAAAGCCTAAAAAACCAACAAATAAAATGTTCCCAAACCTTGAAAATACTTGAGTAAGCTCTTGTTCTGTACAAGCGGGTCCCAAATTAGCCACAAATATTGTTGGGCACGGAGGAGCTGATGAGTTTCTCTAATCATGCACGTATGAATTGGTCACTATTAATTTTCTCAAACCCATAAAAAGAAGATAATATAAAATATGCATATGGAACATACCACTCTTGCGCCAGTGTTCTCGGGTCTCGCGTCAAAGCTTCCATAACTGAACAGTTAAAAAGACAAGTATTTTATTGAGGAGAGTTGCTAATTCTACATGATAAGTTGATAGCATATGTGTCCTTTTTCCAGCCTTTTAATATTTGAGCAACAAGCAGTCATGTAACAACATGTGCAAGTTACGGTTTAAAAAAAAAAAAAAGATTTTCTAGTCAAAAGTAACGAAAATTGTGCTTAAGCAGTGCAGATGACCTTTGTGCAGATGGATAACCAATCATGTTGTAAGCTGAACTACTCAATCCAGGCAAGTGAACGCTGCCAACACCTGCTAGTGCCCAAGCATGTGCAAAACATGTGCAATGTGAGCTTCTAAAATGACGTGCTTACCCCTCACTAACTCGCTATTATGTGATTTGTGTCTTGTCATAGATATCAGAAAATAACTGCACGACTAACAACTTAAAAAGTAGCCAAACTTGAGGTCATCTACTTATATGCGTTCACGGAGCATTTAAATTACACAAGTTTTTTGAACAGCTAACAGTAGTAACTCACCCGGATCAGAAACGCCCCTTGAAAAATTAGAAGACCCTTTTGCCCTCTTGTCAGATCCATGCCTTTCATCATCTGGTTTTACAGGTAACCAAATTGAATCATATATGCTTTCCAAACAGGTTTTAATAATACGCAGTCAAATTGAATTATATAACTTAATTGATGATATACCTATTCTTGAGCGTTTAGACC
Organism: Ambrosia trifida; assembly: GCA_028751855.1. Lineage (NCBI taxonomy): Eukaryota > Viridiplantae > Streptophyta > Magnoliopsida > Asterales > Asteraceae > Ambrosia > Ambrosia trifida. Next base: position 96,136,154 of record CM054129.1, on the reverse strand, counting down.
TTGAATTTGATTTTGCAAGGTCAATATGTAGTGTTGAACCCTTCTCGAGATCAAAGACCATACCCTGAAAACAAAGGGAAAACAACAGCATAAAGATTTCTTAACATCATTTTCGTTTACATTTCTTTATGCTAATCGTTCCTCATAAGGAAAAGAAGGGCCCAAAGGTGACAACATACAGACGAAGACGATGTTATTAAAAAGTCCTTTTGCTCACACAAGAATTCAAGAAATGAAGAAATATCATAAAAAAGTTTTATAACGCATTCCTTTAACCATTACCATACATTGTAGAGCTTTCTAAAGCAATTTTATCAAGAAAAATGAACTACCATGCCACAATTCCTGTTTTAGTTTTCATTAAATTTTGTTTACAAAGAGCAAAGTATCATTCTGTCCAACTTAAAAAGTTGGAATCTGTTTTATGTCTTAGAATATAGTTGAACCAAAACACCTATTTTTTTTTCTTCGGGTGATCGTGTGATAATAAATACGTTCGTATCGCCGGAAAGGCAAAGGGGTCAACAGGTTTAATGAAACATATTGCAAATCAGAATTCTGGTTAAAACATATGCCATAAGTCCATAACTTACGTGGTTTGTTACTTTAGCCTTAAATTCCACGTTAAGGATGTTACAGCTAAAATAGCTGAAATCATCAAATAGGATCATAGCACACGATACTTGGGACGGTAAAACAAAATATATATGACCTAAAAATTTAGTAATCACAATTCTCAAGATACTTCCACAGGTATAGTTTACTTAACAGAGAACCTTAAGACGTACATCAGTACATGACACACCACCAGTACAAGTAACTCAAGAATGAAACATAACCGTTTTTCTTTTATCCAAAGGAAATCAGAGGGGAAGATATTGTTACAATATACTTACATGTAAGGCGTGCAATGCTGCAAGTGCAGAAGGCTGGTCCACGAAGACGGCAAACCCAAATGGCTGTTTAACACCCAAATAATAAATTAAAATCAAAACAAATACTGAGAGATGTACAACAAAGGCAAGCAACTAAAAGATGCACATAATAACCATCTCAAATCAATTAGAACACGGTCAAGATAACCAACACAAAGGATGGTAAATAACTTCTGCTTCCCAACACAAATCCACACTTTCATTAACAAATACAATCTCAACAACAAAGCAAAAGATATTTCATCCTTCCACAACAGAACGAAGCTACAAATTTTATTCCCAACTCAAAAGTCAAAATATTTCACATCATAGTTGTCAAAGCGCCTAGGCGCACACTCAAGGAGCATAGGCCGAGCCCGGAGCATAGGCGCAAGGCGCATAAAAAACGAGGGCTTTTTATAATTAGGCGCATAGTATAAAATACATTTTTTTTAGGGATTTTAGAGATGTTTTAGGCTGTATAGGGCTACTTTAGGATGTTTTTGGGTTGTTAAGGACTTGTTCATAGTTCATTTAGGATGTTTTAGAGGTATAGGCAACTTTTAGCCTGAATTTGGCCGGAAAATCAGCCTAGTGAGTTTAGGCTCTCAACTTTTATCGCCTGCGCCTGGTTCCAGGTGCGCGCCTAGGCACTGTTTTTCACAAAAAAAAAAGCCCAGATTTTGCGCCTATGCCACCACCAGGCGCTATAGGTGCGCCTCGCTGCACCCAAGGGGGTTTTGACAGCATAGTTTCACATACAAAACCAATATAGAACATGTCACAAACTTACAATCAACATTTTTCTATATTTGTAAGTACATTTCATATTTTCATGAAGCTCAATATAGTTACCATTTTCATCTTATCTATAAACAAGCTACAGTGTATCATAGCCATGGTTGTAAAAATAGCGCCTAGCCTAGCCTCTGATTAATCGATAGTCTGAGGTTCACCAAGTAATTTTCATCTAATCGGCCCATTAATCACCAGGCAGTCAACGGTAACCAGATTCCAGCCAATCCTAAGGGGTTAAAACATGCCTACTTAAAAACCCAATCCAACCTTTCAATGATCCCTATTTTTCAACTATTAACCAAAACACATTTCATAATCCAGCAACAATATTAAACTCCAATATTTTCATTACAAACTCATATAACATTTTATAAACACCCATTTCAATTTTACAAGATACATTTATTAAAATAATAATAATAATAATACCTGGGTTTGAGTAGGACTAGGGCTACGAAGATGACAAGATTCATAGCCAGGAAACTCTCTAAACAAATTATAAATCTCACGTGGCTTTACGTCATCAGGAAGTCCAGCAATGAACAGTGTCCTGACCTCGTCTTGAAACGACGTCGTCGTATACAAGGGTGCCGCGTAGGATCCGAACGGTGGCTGGTGGTGGTAGTGAGGTGGTGGTGGTTGGGCTGCTCCGGGAGGTGGCGGTGGTGGCTGGTGGTAGGAGTATGGGGTGGTGTGAAGACCTGTTGGTGGTGGTGGTTGTAGGTAGTAGGCTACTAAATCGTCCATTGAGGGTTTGATTATTGTTATTGTTATTATTATTATTGGAGCCCTAGTTTTGGTACCAAATTTTGTGGTTTAATAATGTTTTGATTTGCTTTGGTTTAATCATTAATTAATGTTTGTTGTAGGAAGATTGTTGGTTATGTTTTGGTGTGTTGCGTGTTTGGTCTTTTGGGTTTAAGGAAAGGCAAGTGTAGTCCCTTGGATTTAAACATTTTGAGAAATAGTTATTGTTGTAAGTGGTTTACTTGCTTCCAAGGTTTTCAGAACCGGACCAGATGTCGAACCGGACCCTCGGGCGGTTCACCGGTCCGACCAGTTCGACCGGTCCAACGAACCGAGCCAAAAAAATGCTTCGAAACCCAAAATATCAAAAAAATAATAAAAAAAAAACCGGTCCGACCACCGGTTTTCCGGTTCGATCGGCCGGTTTTCCGGTCCGAAGCCGGTTCGCTGCAGAAACGGTCCAACCACCCGAACCGGACCGGTCCAGGTCCCGGAGCCCGGTCCGACCGGCCGGTCCGGTTTTCAAAACACTGCTTGCTTCACTTTAGATGGTTTCATCAATTTTAACGGTTTTTAAACATAGTGCCTTCGGTTTCTAGTATCTGATGGAATATTTTGTGTATGTGTTGGAGTTGGGAGTGAACAACTAGGGGTGCAAACGAGCCGAGCCGAGCTCGAGCCTTGCATTATCGAGCTAGGCTCGTTAAAATTTTCAGAAGCTCGAGCTCGAGCTCGATTCGATAGTATATTTAAAAACTCCAGCTCGGCTCGATAGTATATTTAAAAACTCGAGTTCGGCTCGAAAGCTCGATCAAAATGTATGTGGCAAGAGTTTAAACGAGCCCAAGCTCGGCTCAAGCTCGTTTTGAACCATTAAGGAGCTTGTTTTGGGCTATATAGTATTAATTGACATAAATAAGCAAAGCTCGATAAGGCTCGACGAGCCCAACCGAGCTTTACATTCGAGGCTCGAGCTCGATTACCAGAGCCGGCCCTAGGGGTGGGCGACCCGCACGCTCGGCCGAGGCCCGTTTTTTCAAGGGGCCATTTATTTTATATATTTTTTATATAAAAAGATTTTATTATTTGGACCCTCTTGTTTGTTGTCTCAAAAGAGTGTTTACGTTACAGAAAAAAGTAGAAATATTTTGAGCTTTTTTTGGCTGGAAATTGACGGTGGCGCTATGTACTCCGGCTATCTGCTGTAAATGTTTAGTCGAAACGAAGAAGAAAGAAGATAATGATAAGTAATGGGCCTTTGTTAAAAAGGTTTATTAGATTTAATTTATTAGGCCCAATTAGAGAAATAACCTAAATGTTTCTACTTTTTATTAGGCCAATGTAAAGTGTAGACTAACCATAAAGCATCAATTTTCTTTGTTTTTTATTTGTTGTTTTATGGACTTGTGTTGTTTTCTTCATAATATTACGTGTTGTTTGGTTTAGGGTTACTTCCAACTTTATTGTGTAGTTTAGGTTTTAGTGTTTTATATAAATTTGTTATAATTTTTCTGTCATATATTTATATGTAGAAATTCCCGTTTGAGAAGATATTTTGGTAAAGAGAAAAACCAAACCGTTTCTTGAATGTTGAGTCATACATGGGTGTTTGGTTGCTTGTTAGAATTATAATTGAATAATTTTTAATTGGTTGACTTAAAATTGAGTAATTGTTAATGGTTTTGACTTTTAATTTGGATTTGATTTTTAGAAATTATGTCCCCGAAACAACCATCCGTTGTTTAAAGACCTAAAAAGAGAACTAGATGAAACAATTTTTTATCAAAAATGTTGGGGGAGCTTTATGAATAATTTGTTAGCTATTACCGTATGTCATTCTAATAATATATTTTTGCTATGTGTATTACTATAAGTTAAGTCGTTAATCCTCAATTGAAAAAATTAGTTGATATAATTCGTTAAGGCCTACGGGCCCTTTTTTTTTGTTTGGCCGAGGCACTTGAATCATCGGGACCGGCTCTGTCGATTACCAAATGAGCTTTATTACAGGCTCGTTTGCACCCCTATGAAGAACCATTGGCTATGTCAGCCAACCATTGTTAATTTAATTTGATTTTAAGTTAAACAATGGAAAGAGAAAAAGAAAAAAAGAAGAGAATTTGAGTACTTCTTGTTAGATTTGGGTAAACATAAGGTGAAAGGAAACATCGTTTAGATATTTTGGGTTCTATACGAGTATATTTTTTTAATCAAAGTTATTCAAGCTTGTGTAATAAGAAACAAAAAAGAAGGTCAAAAGGAGTTTAAAAATTGACTCGACTCAAGCTCGTTATTTATACTGAAACTCGTTCAATGTATACTTTTACTAGACCCTGCACTTGAGCTCACAGGGTTCACATCACGCGTCTTAGTTAATTTCAAGCTTTAAAATTGGGGTGAACAGCATAACTAGTTTTTCAATTCGGTTTTGTTTACAAACATCCACAGAACAATGATGAACCAGATACTGAATTTTTAAAAGATCTGGCAATCAAGGGACAAACATTAGTTTGTCCTAAGCTGCACACTAGAATATGTCGAAATAGTTGAGCATATAAACCACATTAATCTTTTTCGAAAATAAGTTAAATCCAGGGGAACCATCAAACGTTGATCAAGAGGATCAATCTACATGAAATCAACACAAACGATAGCAAACCACTGATTCCATCTAGACGAGCGGAGGGTACTGCTTTGCTTGCAGGCGGACCCTTCTCTTGTATTCCACCGTATCCTGCAAGCATTTTAGCAGGATCAGAACCCAGATTAACAGTACAACTTTAGGCTTGTGAGGCGTCTGGAGAGAGAACCCGAGGTTATAAACCCAAAGTTTTGTTTAGAAAAAAACAATAGATTTACTTACAAAAACTACAAAAGTTTATTTTTCTCAAATCATTAAGTGAAACCGACAAATATGTAATCATATAACCACCTAAATCCTAATGATTCACTATATGATGACCCGCTGCGATCACTATGAAAACTTAAAGCTCAAGTGCTTAACAAATAACAAGTAAACGGATAAGTAAATATGATTACTTGGATAAAGAGGTGATATCCATCGGTCTGGGCAGGATCAGCAGGGTTGGGGGAATCCAACAAATCCTGGATGCCGACTAGAATTTGTTTAACTGTTATAGCTGGCCTCCAACCCTAGAGGCAACGCATATACACAAAATGATAAATCAAAAATAGATATTATTTACACGACAGAAGGAGATGTGAGAACTTACACTATCTTCATTAAGGATGGACAAACAAACCGTTCCAGAAGGGTACACATTGGGATGAAAGAAGCCCGGAGGGAATTTACACTTTGGTGGTTTGCTTGGATAATCCTCGGTGAAGTGGAGGGTTAGGGGGTAATAGCCGCCCTCCCAGTCAGTCTGCAACGGTAAAGCTATAATAAACACCCCACAAATTCATAGATTCATAGTGCAATATATTTTCTTAAAATGGGTCAAGAATATCCTTTCAGCAAATAAAGTTTAATGCAATTCGCAGCAAAAAAAAAATAACGTATACAAAAGAAAAGAAAAATAGGATTCACAAATTAAATAAGAAGCTAATTGCATGAAATTTGGATTAACATGCACACAGTACACACAAAGTGAAAGCAAACAAAATAACATGATAATATGCAGGTTTTGGAGTGTATTTAACTTGCACTTGCAGTATCAAGGCATGACTCATGAAATAATGTTTTTCTTTAACTAATTTGGTTTTATGCTTCTATACGCACAGTCGCACACGCATGCCGCCGCGCGCATAAATGCACCCATTACCATAATTGTCAAAATCTCAGAATCTTGTCATCCATATCTGATTATTTCTTGCATACAGTCAATACATCATCTTAACAAAGAAAATCCTAGTTTAAATTCTACTAAGTTCTTGCATACAGCCATTGGATGTTAGTGACCTCCATTGATTATTCAACTGTGATTACTTTACCATAATGATTTAGCAATGATTGCCTTAACACAAGATTAGAAACGCTGAAATTTGTGGATGTAGGCATCCAGCTAAATTTGTTAGCTTAGCTGCTATTTGATCCAATAGAAATTTTATCCTTCGAGACTAAAAACTTGGTTTAGAAAAAGCGCACCTTGGGTGCAGAGGCTGACGCCTTATGTAGGGTAAGGCACACCTAAAACAGGAAGTCCTGAATCGCAAGAAAATCGCATTTTTTGGGGATTTTTCAAGCCCGTGTCATGCGCTTTGTGTACCAAGGGTGTTTTTATACATTAAAATGTTGTACAATAGGTTTTTAGCTTGTACATGCAGGTAATATCATATAAAAAACTTATTTATAGCTATATTTTGGATGGTAGATACTAAAAACGTATAAGATATATAAAAAAAATTACTAATCACATTGCGCCTTGGGTGCGAAAATCCAGTCGCTTTTGCGCTTATCGCCTCGGTTTTAGACCTCGTCGCTTTTGCACTTCTTGCTTTTTAAAACCAAGATTAGAAACCACTTTAGTATCATCATCATCAACTTATCAACTTATCCCCTAATTACCTATCATGTGGTAATTCAACAAGTAAAATAAAAGAAAACATAGAACATCCGCATATATTCTTGACTCCTTGTATGACCATTGATATGTGGAGGTAGAGAATTAGAATGGGGAACGAAGGGGACGGTCGAACCAAAGAAAGCATGGGGATATGATGGAACAGCATGAGCAAACTAGCTCAAACCATGAAGATGCAATTTAACTGTGTTGACTTGAGAAATAATCAATGAATATAGCCAAAAAGAAACCACAATAACATCTTTGTGATCTCTGAACGCATGCTATGTTCAGTCTCCGATATTTCTTGCTCGATTTTTAGAAGCAATTTAATTTTAAAACCTTTCTCATCCATAAACTCATACTACCGTCAATCATAGTTTAAAAAAACGGGTGAGGCGTACGCCTTGAGGTGCGCGTCGAGGCGAAACTCTAAGAAAACGAGTCTAAGGCGCGCCTCACGGGGTTTAGATTGTACATACGCCTCTAAGGGCTGAGGCGCTAAAAAAATGTGCACCTCGGGTACGCCTCAGGTGGTCTAGGGTGTTTTCGATGTGCTTTTTTTATTTATTTATTTTTATTTTTTTTTGGTGTTTTAGACTTTTTGGGTCAATTATTTTATTTTTGATGTGTGTTTTTGATGTTTTAAACTTTTCTAGATCTAGTACTTTATTTTTTGACTGCGCCTCGGTTTGCCTCGAGGTTTGTTTCCGTTCTTTTAAACTTTGCCGTCAATCTTGAGAAATGGATTCAAATTAATTTATAATAACCTATTATTTCTCCTGTTTTGACCATCCATCTTGCTAATACATCAGTTTTGCAACTTAGATTGCTGACAAGAAATTTGTAAGTAAATACAAGTCCGAGTGTCCGACCTAGCTACAGGCATCAAAGACATACGTATACATACTTGCAATATGCATTCAAAAAGATACAAGAATCTTGTGACATACGGCAGTCTACACACAGTAATTGGTTCTTGAAATTACTACGACTAAGGGCTAAGGCAGTGAATCTTATTTAGGTTTTATAAGTTCACCTACTGGCTATACTCATTGTTGGCTTTCGTTACGCCAAGTGTTGCAATCACCAAAAAGGACCCAACACAAGCTAGCATATAATGAAATAAACATCACCATAAGCTGTCATATCATTCAACTTTAACTCTGTAACATATGAAACCTTCAAAATGTCATAAAATTCAATGGTATCCATGAAATCAAAATCCAAGGGTGATGCTATACAAACACCACCCCCAATATTGCACACAAGTGTAATAGTCACATCATACAGGCAATATGTTGTCAAATCAAGTTGGCAAACCAGTGCCTATAACATCTAACGGGCTGTACGACATGACGAAAAACGGTCATGCATGCCATATGACTATGTCAGAGATCATGTCAGTCATAGACTGATTTCATTGTCGGTCAAACACATCATACGGGTCATATGATGTGGCGACACACAAATTCACACGACCCATATGACCATTTCCGCGCTATCACCCATTTACCCAACCAGAATTACCATTTCCGCCCTATCACACGGCCTGTATGACACATTAGTTGTTTGTTTAGCACTGACCAAAGCCAAACCTTAGGTTTCCTACTTCCCAAAAAGAGCATGACTGCATGACACTATCTGCAAGTTTCTCCATATGTATAGATGTAACTCTTAGCGATATATATTAGTTAGAGATATAGAGATATTATTTGTCATTTAGATGTATATCTATTCTTTATTTATCTCTAGGGTTTTAGGGATCCCTTATCATTATATAAAGGGATTCTCATTATTGTAATTAGTCATTCACAAAGTTAATACAATAACCTCTTTTATGGTATCAGAGCCTTGGCTCTTTTACCTTTTTGTTTTCAAACCCTAGCTTCGGCTACCTTCACACTGCCGCATCAACAGCTTCGGCTGCCATGACTACCGGCAAAACAGAAACTTCCGGCCCCTCCGACACCTCTTCTAAACCTTCCCTCCATCCCGCATACTCGGTCACCAATATTAATTCCAAAGTTCGCACCCTCGATAGAAAGAAAGTTACATACACATCATGGACCAAACTATTTTGCCTTCATGCTACCACGTATCAAGTCTTGCACCATATTGATGGTACCCCCCGCCCCACCCAAGTCTGATCCAGCCTATTCAGGCTGGAAAGAACTCGACGCCCTGGTGTTACAATGGATCTTTAGTACAGTGTCGGATGATTTATTGCCCCGTGTTCAGGATATCGGGCCGGAACCCACTGCTCGCCTAGCGTGGGTCAAACTCGAAAAGATATATCTCAGCAACAAGAAGGCTCGTGCGGGAGCCTTGGAAACCCAATTCTGTAACCTCACCCTCTCGGCTTGCTCCTCGTTGGATGATTATTGCCAACGTCTTAAGGAGCTTGCTAACCAACTGGAGGACGTCGATCACCCTGTTTCGAAGGATCATCTTGTTCTTCAATTGGTTCGAGGACTGCCTGCGGAGTATGATACTACTGCGGCACTTATCAATGCCAACAACTCGGATTGGGATGAAGCTCGTAGTTTATTGCAGGATGAAGTCATTCGCCTGGAGGGTCGCAAGAAGACGAACGCATCGTTCTTTATGGCACAAACCAACTCCTCTCAGCCGCACCATACCAACCATAACAACTACAACTATTCACAATACCCTTCGAACCCCCCTATTCCCGTGGCCGTGGGTCTCGTGGTCGTGGCAGAGGCTCCCGAGGCCGCGGTTATGGCTCCCAAAATTATTATCCAAACCAACCAATCAACCATCCTACTCTCCATATCCACCCAATTCCCAAACACCATCTTACCCCCAATGGGCTTGGTGGAATACACCTCCCTGCCCCTACCCAACCCAACCGGCCTTTAAACCACCCTTCCCACAACAATCCGCTGCCACCCAGTCCAACCCAAACCAACCCGCAGCCCATTACCAATACTCCCCTCAGCAACCGGCCCAATATAGTACTACCCAGCAGCCTACTAACCCCAACCCTTCGGCCCCATACTCCCCTGCTACATACGGCCCACCACAAGCCCATTACAGCAGCCATCCTAACCAACCCACCTCGTATGATGCCTTAAGTCCATCAGACCTTAGTGCGGCATTGGCCAGCATGAATCTCACGTACACGAATCCGAACACTATTATGGACACGAGTGCCTCTTCACACTCGGGAGACGAGCCAGGTGTGATTCAAATCCCTGATCTTTTTCCTGTAACAAGTAAAATTTTAGTCGGTAATGGCGTGACTTTACCAATTCATGGGTCTGGAATTGGCTTCCTACACCTACCCAACCGAACCTATATCCTGTCCAATATCCTTTACTGTCCACAAATTATTAAAAAGTTACTTTCCTTTCGTCGTTTTACTAGAGATAACAATGTTTCCATAGAATTTGATCCTTTTGGTTTTTCTTTGAAGGACCTCCCAACTGGACGAATTCTTTCCCACAATAGCACCGGGGATCTCTATCCGCTCACTCCACCTGAACTTCCACCTCAAGCAAGTTTTATCACCACCACTTTCTTACCATGGCATGAACGTTTCGGCCACCCCGGCGCTGAAGTTTTGAATATTCTTAGTCGTAATTTTAATTTACATTGTAATAAAAACAAAGATTCCAGTCTTTGTCACTCTTGTCAGTTATCAAATAGTAAAAGACAACCCTTTTATGTTTCCAATTCTTTTACATTTGCCCCATTTGATATCATTCACTGTGATTTGTGGACATCCCCCGTACCTAGTAATTCTGGGTACAAGTATTATATGGTTCTTATTGACAACTTTTCAAATTTTATTTGGGTATACCCTTTAAAATTTAAATCAGAAACTTTTCCAACCTTTGTTAAATTCTACAAACTTATCCACACACAATTTAACCGCCCAATTAAAACCTTTCAATGTGATTTGGGTGGCGAATTTGACAACAATGCTTTCAAGCAATTCGCCACTCAACACGGCCTTCTATTTCGTTTTGCATGCCCCCAAACCTCCTCCCAGAATGGTCGTGCCGAGCGTATGATTCGACGTCTCAACGATGTCATTCGCTCTCTCCTAATCCATGCCCATCTACCCCCACCCTTTTGGGTCGAGGCCCTACACACCGCCGCCTATCTCCACAATATCCTACCCACCAAACGCCTAAATTTCTTCACCCCCACCTTTGCCCTCTACCTTCGCCACCCTACATATGACCACCTACGGGTATTTGGATGTGCATGTTATCCTAATACTTCCGCCACTCAACCACATAAGCTGCACCCACGTTCCGTCCGGTGCATCTTTCTAGGCTATCCGCCAGATTTTCGCGGATACCGGTGCCTCGACCCCACCACTGGGAAAGTCTCAATTTCCCGACATGTCACATTTGATGAACACACCTTCCCTTATCGCACCCTTACCAACCCGACCTCCTACCATTTCCTAGATGACCAGCCCCCACCCGGTTTCACCTTTCAACGACCCACTCAGCCCAAACCTCCACCCACATACCAACCGGCCACAACCCCCACACCCACCACTGCTACCAGCCCACTTCGATTCACATACACTCGCCGACCCAAACAACCGGCCACCTCCAAACCAGCTATCCCGTCTGGATTCTTTCCTGGCACGTACCCCTCCCACAATACAGCCCAACCGGCCCATAATCCAGCCCAGCCAACACCGCAACCCAACCCACCAGCCCCACAGCCCACTGTTCGTCTGCCTACCCCACCGCTTAACCCGACTCACCCTATGGCAATCCGTTCAAAAACGGGTAAACTGAAACAACCACACCAAACCTTTCATACCCAAACACTGTCTCCTATACCGTCGTCCTATAACCAGGCCTATACCGACCCGAATTGGTCGCGCGCTATGCAGGCTGAATTTACGGCCTTACAGGAAAACGAGACATGGGAATTGGTCCCTCGACCGGTTGACCGCCCGGTCATTAGATGTATGTGGTTATTTCGCCATAAATTCAAGGCGGATGGTACATTGGAACGTTATAAGGCTCGCTTGGTGGTGAATGGTAAATCACAAACTGTTGGTATTGATTGTTAGGACACCTTTAGTCCGGTTGTTAAACCGGCTACCATCCGCACAGTTCTCTCCCTGGCCGTCTCCCGCAATTGGCCGATTCATCAGTTAGATGTGAAAAATGCCTTTTTACACGGTCACCTTAATGAGACCGTATTTATGCATCAACCTACGGGGTTTGTTGATCGTCGATATCCATATTTTGTTTGCAGGTTGAAGAAATCGCTTTATGGCCTGAAACAGGCCCCTCGGGCGTGGTACACCCGGTTTGCTACCTACATATTGTCACGTGGATTTCGTAGTAGCATGTGTGACAATTCTCTGTTTGTCTATACCAAAGGGGCTGACGTTGGATACTTATTATTATATGTAGATGATATCGTACTTACTGCTTCATCACCTGCACTTCTTCACTCGCTTATTCAGCAACTCTCACGGGAGTTTGGGTCAGTTGACGGATTTGGGCCAGTTGCATCATTTTTTGGGGATTCGCGTAACTCACAAACATAATGGGCTTTTCATGGACCAGTCTCAATATGCCAAAGATATTTTAGCTTGGGTTTCGATGACAGCGTGCAAGCCATGTAATACCCGAGTCGATTTATCAGCTAAACTCAGTGCTACTGACGGGTCTTTATTCCATGACCCGACTTTATATCGTAGCCTTGCTGGGGCACTTCAGTATCTTACATTTACCAGACCGGACATTTCGTATGCGGTTCAACAGGTTTGCCTTTTCATGCAAGAGCCTCGGGACACACATTTCGCTTTTATGAAGCGTATTCTAAGATATATACAGGGCATTGTTGACTATGGAATTCGTATGGTCCGGTCTCGCACAGACACGTTAACAGCTTATTCTGATGCTGATTGGGGTGATTGTCCTGACTCCCGCCGTTCTACCAGCGGTTATTGTGTTTTTCTTGGAGACAACTTGATTTCATGGTCTTCTAAACACCAGCCGACAGTATCCAGATCCAGTGCAGAAGCAGAGTATAGAGGCGTAGCAAATGTGGTGACTGAGGCCACCTGGATCCGCAATCTCCTGTTGGAGTTACGCGTTCCCCTACAACGAGCTACAGTTGTCTATTGTGATAATGTCTCGGCGGTTTATTTATCGGACAATCCTGTTCAGCATCAACGTATCAAGCATATTGAGATCGATATCCATTTTGTGCGTGAAAAAGTTCGTGTTGGTAACATTCGTGTTATGCATATTCCAGCCTCCTATCAGTACGCGGACATCTTCACCAAGGGTCTTTCGCGACAATTATTCCAGTCTTTCAGATCCAGTTTGAACGTCTGTCCTACAACCGCTCAAACTGCGGGGGGGGATCTTAGCAATATATATTAGTTAGAGATATAGAGATATTATTTGTCATTTAAATGTATAGCTGTTCCTTATTTATCTCTAGGGTTTTAGGGATCCCTTATCATTATATAAAGGGATTCTCATTATTGTAATTAGTCATTCACAAAGTTAATACAATAACCTCTTTTAGTAACACCCTCTCCAATTAATTACATATACGTAGTTGCATATCCACTTCATTAAACTCACATAATATCATGGTTGTAAAAGTCATGCCTAGCCTCCGATTAGTTCCTGATTAATCGCTAATCAGAGGTTCACCCTGTAATTTTCATCTAATCGGCCAATTAATCGCTAGGCGGTCAACAATGCTCAAATCCAGTCCTAATCGGCAAAAAATCGGTGGCAATCTAACGATTCTGGCCAAAACCTATAAATTCCGGCAATTAATACTATCTACATCAAAAATATGGGTCAAAGAAGGTGTTAAAACATGTCTACTTAAAAAACTAACATATAAAAATGCGTATATATAATATACATATAAACCCAAAAATTACATATAAAATCCCAATCCAATTAGTCCTGGTTAATCGCTAGCCGGTACCCCACAAACACACTAGCACCTAGCGACAACACTCCATAATATACAGCCTACTTTCAATTACATTCCAACATACTAAAAAAAAAAAAAAAACATGAAGTCTATAAAAATAAAAACAAATGAGAGAAAGGCATAATAATCAAGAAACAAAAAAGAGAGAAGAAGAACTTACCCCAGTCTTACCAGGGATGGTACAATGCCAAATCATCAAATTCACCGAACCATCAGGAAGCGTCTCAGGCTTCGCCACAAACCCCTACATACCAAAACACAAAATTCAAATTCACAATTATACCAGATCATAAAAACATATTATTATTATTATTATTATTATTATTATTATTATTATTATTATTATTATCATAAAACAACTAAAAAAGTAGACAAATGAAATGATGTGGGATTATGGGGTTTAGAAGACGACGAACATGTGGATGATTCTTTCTCCATGATTTTCGTTCTTCTGTGAGACGGCCACGAGCAATACCACCAGACATGGTTTCGACTGTCCGATCGGTGTGTTGATTGTGTTGCTGTGAAGAAAATTTGCAGGTTTTGAAACCCACTTTATTGTATGAGAAGAAGACCAAAGTCACCACCACATTCAATGATAGTCATCAAAAGTAACAACATATTTGAGGGGTTGTAGTTTGAAAAAAGAAATGGGTAATGGATTTTGGTCTATTGGCGTTTAATATTGAATTAGGATAATTTCAATTGTATATGTGGGTGTCAAAAATGAACTGTCACGTTAAAGTTTTGATTATTTTTGACACGTAGATAATCATTTTTGACACCCACATGTCCAATTGAGATTATCATGGTCCAACGTTAAAATTCGAATTATTATTGACCAAAGGACCAAACTTTGAATTATTTAAATCCAATACCCTAAAACGAAACTATATTAAAGTGGGAAATCAGCATTTCGGTATTAATTACCGAAAATATCAATAACGAATCGCTCTTGATACCGAAAATATTAAATATTGATACTGGTTTATTTTTGGTATTAAGGTTTGGCAAAAATCGATATCGAGATCGGTTTGATACCGAGCTCATCCCTACATTAAACTCTTGAAAATATATAGTTTTAAGTTTTTATTCTTATTCTTATCCTAAAACTATAAGGAAAAAAAATGTTCAATACTACTTTTACATCATAGTATTAATCTCTCTGTTCCCGGGTTTACTTGAAGAGGGAAAATAAATGAAAAGAACCGAAGGAAAGGAAAGGAAAAGAAAGAATACGTATTGTCACACCTTCAAATTCCACCGCGAGGTTTTACCGCAAGGCGTATGACAAACGAGGATCCCCATAACCATTAGTTACAAGAACGACTCTAAGGTGTTGTTTGTTTTTTCTGCAGGAAAAGGTCTGCAGTCTGCGGACCACATCTGCAGACATCTGCAGGAAAAGAGGTGGACCAAAGGTCTGCAGTCTGCAAGAGAAAGACTGTTTGTTTTTCAACTTCTGCATATTGCTGAAATAAACTGAAATTTAAAATAAACTGATTTTTTTAAAACAATCAATATTTTTCAACATTTAAATTTAAATAATAGTTCTACAACACTGAAATAACAACAATAACGTTTTTTTAATAACAACAATAACAATTTTTCAAATAATTTATTCTGTACTTTGCATTAATTGCTCGGCAATTTCATCTCGTAATTGGGTCATATATTCTCGATCCGATGCAGTATCGTGTACCACAACCTCTTCTTCATCAGCATCAACGTGCACATTGCTATTTCCTAACGACACATTCGGTTGATCGTATTCTGTAAAGAACTCATCGCTCAAGCCCTCTTTCCTTATAAAATTATGTAACGCAAAACATGCAATGACGATGTTCCTTTGCGTAACCAACGAAAATGGTGACATCCTCTTCAATATTGGGAATCGGGCTTTCAAAACACCAAAAGCACGCTCAATGACGTTCCGAAGTTTTGCATGTGCATGGTTAAATTTCTCTTTATTGGTCAATGCACGTCTCCGACGAAAATCTCCAAGCCAATACCTCACATTACGATACGGAGCCATAAATCCTCGTATATGTGCATACGCGGCATCACAAAGATAATATTTCTCTGTAAAGAAATACAATTAATTAAGGTATTAAACTAAGATAGAAATATTTAACAAACCATAAACATACCCGGTGGTGGAATCGGAAATGGTGCATGTGGATCTGCTAATGCTTCTGACAAAATATATATATATATTTTATATAATAATAATAATAATAATAATAATAATAATAATAATAATAATAATAATAATAAGATTTCTTTTATACAACTACATGAACCAAACCCACTTCAACCTTGTGCCTTCTTGAGCCCACTTCTAGCCTTACATCTACCTGAGCCCAAGTCTGGCCCAAGCCCAGCTCCTTCCCCTCCCTTAGCTGTTAAAAAAGAAAAGAATGGCTCCTGCCGGGATTCGAACCCGGGCAGGTAGCCGGGTCACACAAACACACACGCGTGTACCACCACTTGAGCCACGCCACTGTTTGTTCTATTTCTCATTCGATTTATATTAAAGGCTTTCCAGAATCAATTGTCTCCTTCCCTTATCTGCTGCAACAGTCACGCGACCCAAACACCCTCTTCTTTTGCTTCTTGCCTTGACCAATAATGGAGACTGATTTGGAAACCTTAATCACTAATATGAATACCGAGTCAAACAACCAGGAATTTCGCATCTTGGACCACGTTTAATTGCACGATAACAGCTCCAATCTTTCCATGATTGAATCAATCATACGCGAGGTTGACTAAACAAGTCAAACCTTACCAAAACATCCACCCGAGCTTCACCCTATAAATTAAACACTTCTCCTTGTCCTAATTACACCGATAAACATCCCTTTACCACCAATTTCTGTTATCCGACACATATTCGAAGCAAATCATTCACGTTTGACTTTTGGTTGACCGAGCTAGAATCAAACGAATTCGTCATTGTAAGTCCGATTCTTTTTGTGGGTTATGTTAGTCGCACGTATACGAACAATAGCCTCAACATTACAGGGGCTATTGATTGATAATTAACGCGATTGTTAAACCAGGGCTCGAAATGTAAGTTTTGGGGAAGAACACATGAAATATTTAATCTATATAATTATTACGAATCAATGAATGCACAACCAACTGGTATAGACCAGTTAGTTTACACTCGTGAGTTAAAATCTAGAACCGGGTCTGACCCAGGTTCGAGTCCCATGAACAACACCTTTTCTTTTCTTTTTTTTTTTTATAAAAAATCCAATTATCTATACATATAACCTTCTAATCTTTTAAAATAGATTTAAAATACCAAATATGATTTATAAATTCTATAAAATTTATTTTATGTCATTCAAATGATAAAGTTCATCATCCAATTTTTAGTTTTTCAAAAATAAATTATTTAATATATATTATTAATAATACAAGTTTATTCATTTATATTTATTAAATTCTATAAAAATATCTAAACGATTTTATTAAATCTCACAAAAATTATTCTAAACTTGTATAATTCTTAAACATTCCAGAAAATATTTTTATTTCAGAAAAACCGTTTGTTTTATATTTTTAATTAATTTTTGTTAGTTTTAATCATAAATAATTCATAATAAATTCATTTTACAATATTTTTACACCAAAATTTTACATAAATTATTTCTATTCATTTGGAACTGAAATACAATTTTTAATTCAGAAAATTCTTTAATTTTAATATTTTTAGATATTAAAGTCATATTTTGACAATTTGAAATAATTAGATTAAATATTCTATTTTCAAGAAAATAATTTTATAAAAATTATTTTCATACTCAAAACCTTATGTATTGATTATATTCAACTTAAGATTTTACCAAGAAACTTTTATTTATTTATTTATTTATTAAATTTCTCATAATAAACAATTTGTTTAATTAATCAAATAAACGTTTATCCCCAATTCGAAGCCCTAGAAATACATGTATCCTAGAGTTATTTCCCTTACACGTTATCAAATTCTTTAGGTTGATCCTTTGGGATAATTTCCAACACATATTTCGTTGTCCAAGTTCAATTTCAAGTTATTACGTGAACAGTGAGTACTTCCTATCCCCTTTTTACTTTTATACATTTTTGGGGTGATTCATGTACACTATTACAAATTCAAATTCAAATTTACATTTTTACAATACAATTCTAGTATTATGTGCATTGCTTACAACGTGCTTTATGCTTAGACAATACATGTGGATTACATTTGTACTTAGTGAAATCATTAACATGGTACAAGCCGACCTTAACATTGGATAGCGCTATTTGGATTGACAACCCGCCTAGATTGACTCTCCCCCTTTTTCATCGGAGAATCCGTGGCCAGTGTTAAGCTTTTATCCATTTATTGGATAAGTACACTACAGTTCATACAGTACATTATACAGTCACAGGGTTGATTTCGCTCATTTGTATGATACATAGTTTACATAATTGCACTGTAGCTTGCACTTGAATTGTATAACTTTTTAACCTACTATATATATCAAAACTAGGAATGCTCACCAACATTTCATATGTTGACCAAATCTATTTTGTACATGTTTCAGGTGCAGTTTGATCTAGTGCTTTAGCAAGGAACATTTAGTGCTATATTTTAATTCAGTTAATTCAATATTTACATTTCATTTAGACAATGTATTTTCCATTTTCATGTAAGACAATTTTTGATTATTCAATAATATTTACATTTTAGTACCATGAGCTTTTGAACAATCGTCACTACGTGGCACCCCGATGATTCCGCCATCGGTTGGGGTGTTACAGATGGTATCAGAGCCATGGTTATAGGGAACTAGGTTATTAGAATGCCTTTTAGCCTAGACTATAACCGAATTTCAACTTTCAGGTACAACATTTCCTAATTTATCATTCCCCTCATTTCCTTCTACTTTCCTTCCTCTATCTTCTCTCCTTCCCCATTTCTCCTCATCTTTCATCATGGTGCATAGGGATGGTGTCCTACAAGGAGTGGAAAGTCTACATCATCATGGAGCGGGAGCAGTACCTTTCATGATGACACTCTTAGGCATAATGCCTACTCTTATTTTTACTCCTTCAAAGATGTTGAACTTTAATGAGTGTGATAAGGACACGTGCAATCTGGAAGGGTGGATGCCTGTACACTGGGTTTTCTGGCATAGGCAAGCATAGCGCATAAATCCATTTACGGACCTGTTATGCTTACCTGGGGATTCCTGGAGTGAGTGTCCACTTATAGGCTAAAGCATGTCTTCTTTGATCACCACTGGGTTCAATTCCTTTGAAAAGTCAACGTTCTTGTTGGGCTTTACAGCTAGACAAGGGCACTCCAAGTATTTTATGCAAGCTTTTCAATAACACCCTCTCGTTTCACGTACAATATTTTGTATTTCACAATTTTCATATATTGCTTACAAGTTCATACTTTCATAACCATCTATGGATTTCACAAATCGCACTTCACCTTACCATCTTAGCCATTTTTTTAATACTCAACACCCTACCCAAATCATATTATTTCATTTCTCCACATGTTATTCATTAAAAAAAAAAAAAAAAAAAAAAAAAAAACTATAACCTCATACTTTAGCACAAACTAAAGATTTTTAAAACTTGTTGTATTGCCTAGTAACTTTACAAAGTACATATTTTCCTCGAACTTAAATTCAATTGATTATTTATTGACGTAACAAACGATTTTCTATATAATGTTTTAAACTATTACAAAGCCTACTTAGCTTGTACTATTTAACAACTTTTACCTTATATACAAAACCAATTTTGAAAATAATTTTTTTAGGAATAATATCTAGTCTCTAGATTCTCCATCGACACTCACTCATTTTCAACTTGTTCAAATTTTTACAATATACCACAATCATGTTTTCTTATACACTTAATTATAACCTTTGATCCAAACCTCAAAATTTACACTGCTACATAATCTCCTTACTACAAAATAAACTCTTTATCAACTATCTTCACATTCTCTCACAACCTTGATTCTGCTTCAAGATTTTTCATCATCCTCTCAAGAACTAAATTCATATCCTTCACCTTCTCACACATGAGCTAGTTACCCATGATAATCAAACTACTAAAAAAAAAAAAAAAAAAAAAAAAAAAAAAAACCTGATACTTGATTCTACAGGATTTTTTTTCAAAACATCATTGTTTGTGAAACTTGATTTCCTCTTAATTTGACTATTCACTGGACATTTAATTATTCATGATACTCGTGTTTTCATTTTCTTGATCTTAATATCATTTTGTACCCAATTTTGTCTCACTCATTAGCATACAACATCTAGAAAATTTCCTTGCATACTATTGTGTACGAACGCAGATTGGAAATTTATCATATTCGGTTACGTTTATTCTATATCGTATAAGTTTCAAACTCTACTTTACATTTCATTGAAACATTTGGACTTGATTTCCAAACCTCGATACTTGGTTCCACAGAGCATTTCTAAAAATATCATTGGTTATTACATGAAACTTGATTTTTCCCTTAATTTGACTATTCATTAAACATTTGATTATTCATGATACTCGTAAACTATTTCTATAGGCCACAAACATAACACTTAATGGTTGCAGTACTTACAAACTTGCTTGCACGTGTGTATTATCCACACAACTCTGATGAACATTTCATTTAAAGGGCTCCTCGGACGAGTGGTAGCCCATACTTAAATACAGTTATACTTACAAGTCGTTGCAAACCAATGCAATTAACCTCATTATTACATGGCCTCATTCATTGATAATACCTCATTGTAACTCAACGTGTTTGTTGTGACATCTTCTTGTGAAACTTATTTGCTTTAATGTGTGATAGATTAGGATCATAGAAGGACATAAAACCCTAATGTAAGGTAAATTGATGATTCCGGTCCGGAACGTAATCATGAATTTACAGGTGCATTAGGGTAGTGTGAAATTCTATTAGAGTTTTTGGTAGGCGTCCAGTACGTTTTCGAGGTATCAAAGGTGTGGTGGGTTAGCTGCGGTACACCCTGTATACAAACACTAATGATGCATTGAAAGCGAGACTGGAAGTCGGACCAGGAACAAACTCTGTTTACTTGGTAGCTCATTTAGTCTTTCTGTAGTCAATCAACCCGTACATTTATCATAGGATGCCTAAAACTTGAAACTTAATGATTCACTAGATTCCTATTCTCCTTATTATTCGAGACGAACTTAATCCAACCTTTAACTCACACCTCTTATCCGTATCATTCAATTTTTTTTAAACCACAGATATCTTAATTCTTACCCAAGCATCCATAACCCTATGTTTCTAATAACTTCGGGACGAAGTTTCTAAAAGTAGGGGATGCTGTGACATCCGTCACTTTTTTTTTATTATATATATATATATATTTTATATAATAATAATAATAATAATAATAATAATAATAATAATAAGATTTCTTTTATACAACTACATGAACCAAACCCACTTCAACCTTGTGCCTTCTTGAGCCCACTTCTAGCCTTACATCTACCTGAGCCCAAGTCTGGCCCAAGCCCAGCTCCTTCCCCTCCCTTAGCTGTTAAAAAAGAAAAGAATGGCTCCTGCCGGGATTTGAACCCGGGCAGGTAGCCGGGTCACACAAACACACACGCGTGTACCACCACTTGAGCCACGCCACTGTTTGTTCTATTTCTCATTCGATTTATATTAAAGGCTTTCCAGAATCAATTGTCTCCTTCCCTTATCTGCTGCAACAGTCACGCGACCCAAACACCCTCTTCTTTTGCTTCTTGCCTTGACCAATAATGGAGACTGATTTGGAAACCTTAATCACTAATATGAATACCGAGTCAAACAACCAGGAATTTCGCATCTTGGACCACGTTTAATTGCACGATAACAGCTCCAATCTTTCCATGATTGAATCAATCATACGCGAGGTTGACTAAACAAGTCAAACCTTACCAAAACATCCACCCGAGCTTCACCCTATAAATTAAACACTTCTCCTTGTCCTAATTACACCGATAAACATCCCTTTACCACCAATTTCTGTTATCCGACACATATTCGAAGCAAATCATTCACGTTTGACTTTTGGTTGACCGAGCTAGAATCAAACGAATTCGTCATTGTAAGTCCGATTCTTTTTGTGGGTTATGTTAGTCGCACGTAAACGAACAATAGCCCCAACATTACAGGGGCTATTGATTGATAATTAACGCGATTGTTAAACCAGGGCTCGAAATGTAAGTTTTGGGGAAGAACACATGAAATATTTAATCTATATAATTATTACGAATCAATGAATGCACAACCAACTGGTATAGACCAGTTGGTTTACACTCGTGAGTTAAAATCTAGAACCGGGTCTGACCCAGGTTCGAGTCCCATGAACAACACCTTTTCTTTTCTTTTTTTTTTTTTATAAAAAATCCAATTATCTATACATATAACCTTCTAATCTTTTAAAATAGATTTAAAATACCAAATATGATTTATAAATTCTATAAAATTTATTTTATGTCATTCAAATGATAAAGTTCATCATCCAATTTTTAGTTTTTCAAAAATAAATTATTTAATATATATTATTAATAATACAAGTTTATTCATTTATATTTATTAAATTCTATAAAAATATCTAAACGATTTTATTAAATCTCACAAAAATTATTCTAAACTTGTATAATTCTTAAACATTCCAGAAAATATTTTTATTTCAGAAAAACCGTTTGTTTTATATTTTTAATTAATTTTTGTTAGTTTTAATCATAAATAATTCATAATAAATTCATTTTATAAAAATTTTTACACCAAAATTTTACATAAATTATTTCTATTCATTTGGAACTGAAATACAATTTTTAATTCAGAAAATTCTTTAATTTTAATATTTTTAGATATTAAAGTCATATTTTGACAATTTGAAATAATTAGATTAAATATTCTATTTTCAAGAAAATAATTTTATAAAAATTATTTTCATACTCAAAACCTTATGTATTGATTATATTCAACTTAAGATTTTACCAAGAAACTTTTATTTATTTATTTATTTATTAAATTTCTCATAATAAACAATTTGTTTAATTAATCAAATAAACGTTTATCCCCAATTCGAAGCCCTAGAAATACATGTATCCTAGAGTTATTTCCCTTACACGTTATCAAATTCTTTAGGTTGATCCTTTGGGATAATTTCCAACACATATTTCGTTGTCCAAGTTCAATTTCAAGTTATTACGTGAACAGTGAGTACTTCCTATCCCCTTTTTACTTTTATACATTTTTGGGGTGATTCATGTACACTATTACAAATTCAAATTCAAATTTACATTTTTACAATACAATTCTAGTATTATGTGCATTGCTTACAACGTGCTTTATGCTTAGACAATACATGTGGATTACATTTGTACTTAGTGAAATCATTAACATGGTACAAGCCGACCTTAACATTGGATAGCGCTATTTGGATTGACAACCCGCCTAGATTGACTCTCCCCCTTTTTCATCGGAGAATCCGTGGCCAGTGTTAAGCTTTTATCCATTTATTGGATAAGTACACTACAGTTCATACAGTACATTATACAGTCACAGGGTTGATTTCGCTTATTTGTATGATACATAGTTTACATAATTGCACTGTAGCTTGCACTTGAATTGTATAACTTTTTAACCTACTATATATATCAAAACTAGGAATGCTCACCAACATTTCATATGTTGACCAAATCTATTTTGTACATGTTT
Organism: Ambrosia trifida; assembly: GCA_028751855.1. Classification (NCBI taxonomy): domain Eukaryota; kingdom Viridiplantae; phylum Streptophyta; class Magnoliopsida; order Asterales; family Asteraceae; genus Ambrosia; species Ambrosia trifida. Next base: position 96,112,443 of record CM054129.1, on the reverse strand, counting down.
CAGGTGCAGTTTGATCTAGTGCTTTAGCAAGGAACATTTAGTGCTATATTTTAATTCAGTTAATTCAATATTTACATTTCATTTAGACAATGTATTTTCCATTTTCACGTAAGACAATTTTTGATTATTCAATAATATTTACATTTTAGTACCATGAGCTTTTGAACAATCGTCACTACGTGGCACCCCGATGATTCCGCCATCGGTTGGGGTGTTACACAAAACTAGTATAAAAACCCACCTATGACCCTTTATACTTTGCACCTCTAAATCGATTGTTTCAATCCGATTAAACTTTCCCTCATACCTTTCTTTTATAGTCTATTACTTCTACAATTGAAGCTTTGATTATAAGCTCTTGTAATTGGCAACTTTGGGTCTACACATATTCTATTTCTCAAGAATTAATACTATACTAATGTGAGTTTACGTAACCATGTTTATGCAATTCTTCATACTTGCAACATTATACTTAAGCAATTCTACATGCATGTCTAGTTGTAAACTTTAATGCCTCATGAATTAGACAACAACAACAGTTTCAACGAGTTTCAACGAGTTTCAACATTACATAATCATTAGCTATGGCCAAGCCGACGATACTCAATAATAGATCTATTGGATTGACAATCCCACCCGGATACGTGTACCTCCTACATAGGTAGCGTGGGTGATTGTTATCGTTCCAACATATTATTAAGGTGAACCGTGGATGACGGGATGGACCTAAACTAGTCGGAGGTTTGATTATGTCGATTCAACATATTATGTTTATTCATGTAGACTTAAACTTACGATAGACATATGAATTGCTAAACTTTTATACTTAAACTATTTGCTTGATATGGCTTATGTATTCTCACCAACTTCTAGTTGACCCCCCCATTTTTACAACTCAACAGGAAATAATGATGATTGAAGTCTAGAGAGTTAGCATGAGGAGACAAATTGAAGTTTATGCTTATTTGGTTATTTGATGTATTAGAATTCCATTCAACACTTATTATGTATTTTCAATTTTGGATATTTGCACTTTAAATAAGTTTCAATTAAAACTTGATTACCATGTGCTACTGTATACTCATTCTTACGTGACACCTCGATGTTTCCGCCATCGGTTGGGGTGTTACAGATTGGTATCAGAGCCTTGGTTATAGGGAATTAGGTTATTAGAAAAATAATCTAGTCTATAACCATAGGATTATAATCAGTACTTGCTCCTTTTACTTGCAACCTTACTTGTTTCTATTCTCTATCCTACTTCTTATCCTTACTTTAGACCATTCAAGAAGAGTGCTCTCCATCACTGGATCTACTCTTAGACTAATAGGACAAATCCTCAGTCTTAACCTGAACTGCTTTGAAGATCCCGTCGAAGTTCTAGATTTTAATAACGAACACGTGCAATCTGGAAGGGTGAACGCCTGTATTCTGAGTTTTCTGTCTAGGCTGGCATTGCGCATATATCCCAATCAGACGAGGGACCCGGATGCCTACCTGGGAATTCTCGGGATGAGTGTTCACCTATAGGCTAAAGCATGTCTTCACTATGTTATTAGAATCTAGAAGTTTTGATAAGTCAACGTTTTCGTTTATTCGTTTTAATTAATGAATAAATGATTACACTCACTTTCCTTAAACTAAGCTCTAAAATCTCAAAATTTTACAGCTTAAATCAATCTCATTTCATAACCATCTATGGATTTCACAATCACACTTCACCTTACCATTGTAGCCACTTTTTAAATATTCAACACCCTACCCAAATCATATTATTTCATTTCTCCACATGTTACTTATTTTTAAAAAATATAACCTCATACCTTAGCACAAACTAAAGATTTCTAAATCCTGTTCTATTTTCATTACCTAGTAACTTTACAAAGTACATATTTTTTGTCAAAAGATGTCCTTGAACTTAAATTCAATTGTTTATTTATTGACGTAACAAACGATTTTCTATATAATGCTTTAAACTATTAAAAATCACTAATAGAACATTGATCTTCAAAACCTAATGGCATGTTTGAAATCTCCAACTAACGGGAATATTTTAATCAAAGCCTACTTAGCTTGTACTATTTAACAACTTTTGCTTTATGTACAAAATCAATTTTGAAAATAATTTTTTTTTTCATAGGAATAATATCTAGTGTCTAGATGCTCCATCGACACTCACTCATTTTCAACTTTTCAAAATTTTACAATATTTGGCATATATCACAATCATGTTTTCTTATACACTTGATTATAACCTTTGAACCAAACCCCAAAATTTACACTGCTACATAATCTCCTTACTATAAAATAAACTCTTTATCAACTATCTTCACATTCACTATCTCTCACAACCTTGATTCTGCTTCAAGATTTTTCATCATCCTCTCAAGAACTAAATTCATATCCTTCACCTCCTCAAACATGAACTAGTTACCCATGATAACCAAACTATTGAAACTTGGTTGTGTGTTGCATCAAACTTAATCCTTAGTTATACATGAGGATTCGATTATCTACCATATTTAAACATTTGATACTAGAAATCATGGAATATAAACTATTTGCTATAGACACACCTAGAGTCATTAACCTTGTCTAGGACAACACTATTACAACTCGCATGCTATGCTTGATACTTCATTATTTATATGTACATATTATCAATTTGCAATTTATGTGTGAAATAATTGGTACACTTAATCAAACAACTGATAGAGGATGAAGTACTTGCTCAACAGTTAGTAGAGTACAAAATAACCTACTCAACGATTGGTAGAGGTCATCATGCCTGCTCAACAGTCGGTAGAGGCCCTACAACCTGCTCAACGACTGGTAGAGGCTATCATACCTGCTCAACAATCGGTAGAGGTTCATACTCACTGACTGGTAGAAGTCTTTTTCCTGCTCAACAGTTGGACTCATTTTTGGATACATGGTTAATCATATTATTTTACATGTGTGTCTAGAGTTATAGAAGGACACAAAACCCTAATGTAGGTAAATTGGTGATTGCGGTCCGGAACGTAATCATGAATTTACAGGTACGTTAAGGTAGTGTGAAATTCTATCAAGGTTTTCGGTAGTTGACCAATTATAAACCTTAGTTATCTGGTAGTTCATTTATGTCACACCCTCAAAATCCACTTGCGGAGTTTTACCGCGAGGCGCATGACAAACCAGGATCCAAACCAACGATCACAATAAACAAGTCTAAATGAATATAAATGCAATTTCAAAACATAGTTTAAAATCCCGTTTACAGCGGAAGCTTATTCAAAACAGTATCTCAAAAGTAAACCAATTGTTCAACATATGAAAACCATGCGACTCTATCTAGACGCCGTGCATACGCGTGCGCCCTAGTTCCATTGTGCTACCTTAGCGACCTGAGAAAACATGTAAAAGTTTACGTCAGCACAAAAATGCTGGTGAGTTTACAGGTTTTGTATCCAAGTACCAAGTCCACCTGTCCATACTATAACAATCGAAAACCAGTATACGCTAGCTAGGCGTACGTTTTGTTACTACCACGATTGGAAAACCATTACTAACGCGAATACCAAAAGTATGCCCGATGTAAGTTCCTGTTGTTCCTGTTGTTCCTGTTTGAGACAATATGCACCCGCCGACCCTCCAAGTCGACGAGCGGGGTTGGTCACTCCCAATAGCGCTATTCACATTTCCCCGTTGTGCAAACCCGCACATTCATGGTTCCCCCCGGGACTTCCAAAGATCGTGTAGTACACAATAGAAACCCATAGTATGACAGTAGTTACCAAATAATCGTTTTAACACATGTTTTCTCCCCCGAAAGTATGAAACCAGTTTAAAAGAGGGGCCGTAAACTCACCTTAACGTGCAAGCAAAGAATCCGAACAGCAAGCAATATATGCTACCGACACCCTAATAACAGTGTCGCTCAGTGAGTATAGGCGTAATATCATTACCCATATAACTCATTTGTCCAAGGCGTTTTAAATGTTCAAAAGTGTGTATGCGACGCCTAGTGATTCTACATGCAATAGTAAACCCTACGGACCCGTTGGTGAATACGTTGGTTACAATTAGTTTCTACATTCCGTATGTGTCTCAGACAAGTGTACTTCAGTTACATGTCAATTCCATACCACCTAAGACCTCAATTAAGCACATAAGCACATAATACACAATCTGTGTTTTCAGGACAGATTGTGCGCCATCAAAACGAATTTATTTAAAATAGCAAACCAGTGAGTTAACCTCTCAAATTTTTACTGAATTTACTTTGGGATTCACTCGACAATACCTATTTTTGTTTTGTCTCAATTCCAAACACAAAAATTATGAAAATTCGTACAACACAGCTATGTCCAGATAATCTCCTCAACAGGTCAGTTTAGTAGGAAAATTCTTAAAAATTGTGTATTCATCCAAACGAGATGAATCCACTTGGAAAGCTCTATTTTTCCAGTATTGACCTACTGTAAAAATTTCATAATCTAATTCCTTGTAAATCTCAAGTTATGACCATTTAAAGTTAACCCAATTTACAAATCCGAAAATCTGATATGACCCCTAATCAATTAAAATTCCAAAAACGACTCAAACGACGTCCAAATTCGATGGTTTTGCCCATTATGAAAAGCTAAGACCTTGTACGTTACAATCATGCAAAGAATCGATCAAATCAATTGTTTTCAAGCCACGGAACAGACCCTACAAGTCGACTTTCAGAATCTGTCCAGATTCTGATCGTACAATATCATCAATTATATCAAACCCTAGTTGCATATTATCAATCAATAATACCTAATAATCATCATACAACTTTCCTAATACCTATTCCCATCAGATCCTATTATCAAACATGTCAAGATCAAAGCTTTTAGGATCAAAACACCAATAACTTGCGCAACAAGCATCCTATGATGTTACTACGCGTTTATTAATAGGTTTAATCCGTTTAATCTTCAAAAAGACTCATGCTTTAATGTTTATTAAACTCAATCAGACCTGGACAAACTTGTTATAGGATTTTTACAATAAAACATAAAGTAAAAAGCATAAGAAATCATGAGTTATACCCTTAGCTCTTCAAATCAATCAATCGCGCGCCTTGGAGCCTCCCAATTGATGATCTTAAGCCTTAGCAGGTGTTTTTGGAGTGAAATATTCGTGTGGGGCAGTAAGGGGGCGATTAGGGTTGAGTATGAGGGCTGCATGGGAGTTAAAGATGTTTAAATACGAGTTTGAGGCGGTTTAAACCCGTCAGTCCCCTTCGAGCGGCCGCTCGGAGCCTGTGAGCGGCCGCTCACAGGTCCGGGTGGCGCGCTTTTGCCTCGTTTCACTTCCCGACGCGTTATCCATCGACGTTTTCGTTGTTTCGAACCGTAACAAGTGTAACCCCATGCGTTAAGACCCTAATCAACCTCACGCTCCACTTTTAATAATTTTTATTAACGTGTTCGGTTTAGGTTCACATAATCACGTATGGTTTTCACATAAGTTTGTCAGATATCACCGAGACACCTAAGTTTGTTATTCACCAACGTCCGAGGTTCACTAATCATGAAATCACATGTTAACTCACACAAGGAGTCAGAACCCGACCCACACAAGGAGTCAAAGCATCTCATAACCCGCAGGTTAATTAGTCCCTAGATGTCCAAACCGGACTAGAAAACGTTTTGTAAGTTGTCTCAAACCCGAGACAATGCACGTATGTCCTTTCTAGCTATCTAGCTAACCCTCGTTACGTATAATATACGCGTGACTCGCTAAGGTAGACTTTCATCTAGACAATGTTGTTAACCAGAATTTGCCGGGTGTCACAGCATCCCCACGTTAAAAGAATTTTCGTCCCGAAAATTGCACAAGTACCAAAAGATAGAAACCAAGAGAGAGATTCACCCGAGTTGTCACATCATCCCCACGTTAAAAAGGAATCTCGCCCCGAGATTCATTCAACTGCAGTGGAGACATATCTAGACTCGAACGCTTCCTTAAGAAAGAGATGAGGATACTTAGACTTCATCTGATCCTCCCGTTCCCACGTGTACTCAGGTCCCCGGTTCGAGTTCCATCGAACCTTCACAATGCGAATCTTGCTATGACGTAGGCTACGAATCTTGTAATCAAGAATCTCAACAGGTTCCTCCACAATCCGAAGACGATCATCAACCTTGATCTCTTCCAGTGGAACAATAAGAGATTCGTCAGCCGAACACTTCCTTAAGTTAGACACATGGAAGACGTTGTGGACATTACCGAGCTCCGTCGGTAAATCTAGTCTGTACGCCACCGGTCCAATCCGTTCCAGGATTGCGAACGGTCCGACGTAGCGAGGGTTAAGCTTGCCACGCTTTCCAAAGCGTATGACGCCCTTCCATGGTGGAACTTTCATAAGCACCCTGTCCCCAACCTGGAACAATAGCGGTTTGCGACGGCGATCGGCCTAGTTCTTCTTACGATCCCGCGCAGCTGCCAACGGTTACGGATCTGTACGATTTTCCCCGAGGTTTCGTACACCAGTTTCGGGCCAGTGGGCTGGCTCTTGCCCACCTTGGCCCAACACAAGGGAGACCGGCATTTCCGTCCATAAAGAGCTTCGAACGGAGCTGTCCCGATGCTGGAGTGGTAGTTGTTGTTGCAGGAGGACTCCACCAACGGTAGGTGAGCCTCCCCACCCTTACCAAAGTCGACAACGCATGCCCGCAGCATGTCCTCCTATGTTTGAATTGTCCGCTCACTCTGTCCGTCAGTTTGTGGATGATAAGCCGTACTCATGTCTAGTTGGGTACCCAAAGCCTTGTGCAAAGACTTCCAGAAGTGAGAAGTAAAATGGGAGTCACGATCCGAGATAATAGAAACTGGTACCTCGTGCTTAGAAACGACCTCCTTCAAATAAAGACGAGCCAAACGATCCATGGTGTCGGTCTCCTTAATAGCAAGAAAATGAGCTGATTTCGTCAACCGATCGACAATCACCCATATCTTGTCGTTCCCGCTTGGTGATTTAGGAAGTTGTGTGACAAAATCCATAGTAATCCGTTCCCATTTCCATTCCGGAATTTCAGGTTGTTGCAAGAGACCCGACGGTTTCTGGTATTCCACCTTGACCTTAGCACAGGTCAAGCATTTGCTCACGTATGAGGCTATGTCCGACCTCATGTTTGGCCACCAGTAAAGCACCTTCAGATCTTGGTACATCTTATCCGAACCAGGATGAATAGAATACCGGGACTTATGAGCCTCAACAAGGACAAGCTCCCGTAGTCCCCCGAACAAAGGAACCCATATACGTTCTGCGAAATAGTGCAGGCCATCAGGCCTTCGCTCTAGGTGCTTGTCGACACCGTGCATAGTTTCAGCTTTAAGGTTTTCCTCCTTCAAAGCTTCCAATTGAGCAGAACGGAGTTGATCAGGTAACGACGAATGGATGGTGAGCTGCAACGCCCGAACGCGACGAGGTTTAGTAGATTCCTTCCTGCTCAAGGCGTCTGCTACAACATTCGCCTTGCCAGGATGGTACTTAATAGCACAATCATAGTCGTTCAACAGTTCGATCCAACGGCGTTGCCGTATGTTCAAGTGTTGTTGGTCGAAAATGTGTTGGAGACTCTTGTGATCGGTGTAGATGGTGCATTTGGTACCGTACAAGTAATGTCTCCAAATTTTCAACGCGAATACCACGGCACCCAACTCCAAATCATGCGTGGTGTAGTTCTTCTCATGCACTTTGAGTTGACGAGAAGCATACGCAATCACTTTCTCGCGTTGCATCAACACGCAACCGAGTCCATGAATGGAAGCGTCACAGTAAATAACAAAATCATCAGGACCCTCAGGTAAAGACAAAATAGGAGCAGAACACAGTTTAGACTTCAGTTCTTCAAACGCTGACTCTTGTGATTCACCCCAGTCGAACTTCCTATCCTTCTGAGTGAGAGTGGTGAGGGGTTGAGCAATCTTCGAAAACCCCTGAATGAAACGACGATAATAGCCCGCAAGGCCTAGGAATTGCCGCACCTCAGTTGGCGTCTTTGGTGCTCCCCAGTCCTTGATCGCTTCGATCTTAGCTGGATCGACATGAATCCCTAGTTCATTGACCACATGTCCTAGGAATTGAACTTCGCGTAACCAAAAGTCACACTTTGAGAACTTGGCGTAAAGTTGTTCCCGTCGCAAGAGTTCCAAAACTAACCGCAGATGTTCCCCGTGTTCGGTCTCGTTCTTCGAGTAGATCAGAATGTCATCAATAAATACAATGACGAATTTATCCAGATATGGTTTACAGACGCGGTTCATCAAGTCCATGAAAACCGCTGGTGCGTTCGTGAGACCGAAAGGCATGACCAAGAATTCGAAATGGCCATAACGTGTTCGAAAAGCAGTCTTTGCAACGTCAGCCTCCCTGACGCGCAGCTGGTGATAACCGGACCTCAAATCGATCTTGGAATAATAACTAGAACCCTGAAGCTGGTCGAATAGATCATCAATACGTGGAAGAGGATAACGGTTCTTGACGGTCAATTTGTTCAGTTCTCTGTAGTCTACACACAACCGGAAACTCCCATCCTTCTTCTTAACAAATAAAATCGGGGCTCCCCAAGGGGAAGAACTTGGCCGGATGAAACCCTTGTCCAAGAGTTCCTGTAACTGACTAGACAATTCCTGCATCTCGGGAGGTGCAAGACGGTAGGGGGCCCGAGCAATAGGAGCAGCCCCTGGTACAAGATCAATACCGAACTCGACTTGACGATGAGGAGGAAGACCAGATAAATCATCGGGAAAAACATCAGGAAACTCGCGTACTACCGGAATGTCGTCGATCTTCTTTTCATCACCAGAGGAAACAGATAAAAGCGCCAATACGGCTGGATAACCCTTTCGAAGACACTTAAGGGCTTTCATGCTAGAGATGATGTTTAGCGGGACACCACCCTTGATACCGTACACAGAAAGGAATTCTCCATCAGGGAGAGGAATCTGAATAACCTTATCATAACAGACAATCTCCGCGCGATACAAAGACAACCAATCCATGCCTACCACAACGTCAAAACTACCCAAAGGTACCGGCATAAGATCGATGGGGAACGTTAAACCCGACAATTCTAATTGGCACTCCCGAAGGACACTAGTAGCTTCAATCTTTTTACCGTCAGCCAACTCAATAATATACTTAGTCTCTAATGGTACGGGTACTACATCTAGCAGTCGACTAGCATCCATGGATACAAAACTCCTGTCGGCACCGGAATCAAACAACACACTAACAGAACGATTATTGAGAAGAAACGTACCGGTGACTGTGTCAGGGTCCTGTCTAGCCTCAGCGGCTCCAATGACGAAGGCGCGTGCATTCCTGCCACCGCCCCCGTTATTCCCATTCCCGTTGTTCCCACCCTGCTTCAGTTTTGGGCAATCCTTCTTGTAATGCCCAGTGTCACCACAGTTGTAGCATCCTTGTCTTCCCGTAGTCCCTTGAGTAGTCGGAGCTGAGTTAGTAGTCGGAGCCTGGGTCGATGGAAGTGTAACCCGACAATCTTTAGCATAATGCCCTGTTCGCTGGCAGCGGTGACAACGGTTACTGTCGCAGTTCCCTTGATGATGGCGTCCACACTTGTTGCATTTGGGCAGTTTTCCCGCATAACCACCCTGCTTGTTACCCGAAGAAGAAGAACCCCCATTATCAAACCTTTTACCCTGCTGTGCAGACCCAGATCCTTTCCCGTCATTTTCCCACTTGCGCTTGTTGCTTTCTGGGGCCTTAACAGTCGAACCCTTCGCAGGCAAAATCCCCTCGTTCACTTTTAAGTTGGTCATCCTATGGGCCGATCGAACTACCTCTGCATACGTAGGATGATTTCCCGCAGCTACCAACCCTGCGATTTCCGGTACTAACCCCGAGACATAGTGTTCAATCCTCCTGAACTCTGGCACATGCAGATCAGGACACAGCACTGCCAACTCATTACGCCTTACCGTATACTTCTCAATCTCAGACCCAGTCATCTTGAGGTTCCACACCTCCACGACCGCCACCACCACGACCGCCACCACCACGCCCACCAGCGCGGCCACCTCCACGTCCTCCTCGCACTCCAGACATGATTCCGACAAAAAGGACGAGAAAATTTAGTTTCACAGCTAATGGTAACCACTAGCGTTCGCAAGATCAAAGCTAGATCCAATCCAGGACTATCCATTCAAACCCAGAGCTCACTAGGGCTTCCATGCATTTCGGTTTATGATTTTGTGTGCACCCAAAATGATAAACCGCTCTACATGGTCCTCCAAGTGTTCTCCTAGTCCAAAGTTCAAATCACCGAACATAGACTCTCAGCTACACACCGTAATGCTACGGTAGTTTATGGCAAGTGTTTCTATTGGAGTGCGAAAGGGAGATGTCCGAGCCTTGGACAAATCTCAAGAGCACACGAGTTACTCCAATAGACTACACTGCCTAGAAAGCAAGTAACCCAACCTAAGATAGAACGGATGATGTAACATAGAAAGACCAACGATTTAGAGACACCCCGACAAGACCATACGTAAACCACTATAACGTTTAGTACCATGTGATCGTCTAGTGTGTGCGACTCGGCTATAGACTAGACCCTACATGCAGTCCTAGTTCACTATAACCATTGGCTCTGATACCAATCTGTCACACCCTCAAAATCCACTTGCGGAGTTTTACCGCGAGGCGCATGACAAACCAGGATCCAAACCAACGATCACAATAAACAAGTCTAAATGAATATAAATGCAATTTCAAAACATAGTTTAAAATCCCGTTTACAGCGGAAGCTTATTCAAAACAGTATCTCAAAAGTAAACCAATTGTTCAACATATGAAAACCATGCGACTCTATCTAGACGCCGTGCATACGCGTGCGCCCTAGTTCCATTGTGCTACCTTAGCGACCTGAGAAAACATGTAAAAGTTTACGTCAGCACAAAAATGCTGGTGAGTTTACAGGTTTTGTATCCAAGTACCAAGTCCACCTGTCCATACTATAACAATCGAAAACCAGTATACGCTAGCTAGGCGTACGTTTTGTTACTACCACGATTGGAAAACCATTACTAACGCGAATACCAAAAGTATGCCCGATGTAAGTTCCTGTTGTTCCTGTTGTTCCTGTTTGAGACAATATGCACCCGCCGACCCTCCAAGTCGACGAGCGGGGTTGGTCACTCCCAATAGCGCTATTCACATTTCCCCGTTGTGCAAACCCGCACATTCATGGTTCCCCCCGGGACTTCCAAATATCGTGTAGTACACAATAGAAACCCATAGTATGACAGTAGTTACCAAATAATCGTTTTAACACATGTTTTCTCCCCCGAAAGTATGAAACCAGTTTAAAAGAGGGGCCGTAAACTCACCTTAACGTGCAAGCAAAGAATCCGAACAGCAAGCAATATATGCTACCGACACCCTAATAACAGTGTCGCTCAGTGAGTATAGGCGTAATATCATTACCCATATAACTCATTTGTCCAAGGCGTTTTAAATGTTCAAAAGTGTGTATGCGACGCCTAGTGATTCTACATGCAATAGTAAACCCTACGGACCCGTTGGTGAATACGTTGGTTACAATTAATTTCTACATTCCGTATGTGTCTCAGACAAGTGTACTTCAGTTACATGTCAATTCCATACCACCTAAGACCTCAATTAAGCACATAAGCACATAATACACAATCTGTGTTTTCAGGACAGATTGTGCGCCATCAAAACGAATTTATTTAAAATAGCAAACCAGTGAGTTAACCTCTCAAATTTTTACTGAATTTACTTTGGGATTCACTCGACAATACCTATTTTTGTTTTGTCTCAATTCCAAACACAAAAATTATGAAAATTCGTACAACACAGCTATGTCCAGATAATCTCCTCAACAGGTCAGTTTAGTAGGAAAATTCTTAAAAATTGTGTATTCATCCAAACGAGATGAATCCACTTGGAAAAGCTCTATTTTTCCAGTATTGACCTACTGTAAAAATTTCATAATCTAATTCCTTGTAAATCTCAAGTTATGACCATTTAAAGTTAACCCAATTTACAAATCCGAAAATCTGATATGACCCCTAATCAATTAAAATTCCAAAAACGACTCAAACGACGTCCAAATTCGATGGTTTTGCCCATTATGAAAAGCTAAGACCTTGTACGTTACAATCATGCAAAGAATCGATCAAATCAATTGTTTTCAAGCCACGGAACAGACCCTACAAGTCGACTTTCAGAATCTGTCCAGATTCTGATCGTACAATATCATCAATTATATCAAACCCTAGTTGCATATTATCAATCAATAATACCTAATAATCATCATACAACTTTCCTAATACCTATTCCCATCAGATCCTATTATCAAACATGTCAAGATCAAAGCTTTTAGGATCAAAACACCAATAACTTGCGCAACAAGCATCCTATGATGTTACTACGCGTTTATTAATAGGTTTAATCCGTTTAATCTTCAAAAAGACTCATGCTTTAATGTTTATTAAACTCAATCAGACCTGGACAAACTTGTTATAGGATTTTTACAATAAAACATAAAGTAAAAAGCATAAGAAATCATGAGTTATACCCTTAGCTCTTCAAATCAATCAATCGCGCGCCTTGGAGCCTCCCAATTGATGATCTTAAGCCTTAGCAGGTGTTTTTGGAGTGAAATATTCGTGTGGGGCAGTAAGGGGGCGATTAGGGTTGAGTATGAGGGCTGCATGGGAGTTAAAGATGTTTAAATACGAGTTTGAGGCGGTTTAAACCCGTCAGTCCCCTTCGAGCGGCCGCTCGGAGCCTGTGAGCGGCCGCTCACAGGTCCGGGTGGCGCGCTTTTGCCTCGTTTCACTTCCCGACGCGTTATCCATCGACGTTTTCGTTGTTTCGAACCGTAACAAGTGTAACCCCATGCGTTAAGACCCTAATCAACCTCACGCTCCACTTTTAATAATTTTTATTAACGTGTTCGGTTTAGGTTCACATAATCACGTATGGTTTTCACATAAGTTTGTCAGATATCACCGAGACACCTAAGTTTGTTATTCACCAACGTCCGAGGTTCACTAATCATGAAATCACATGTTAACTCACACAAGGAGTCAGAACCCGACCCACACAAGGAGTCAAAGCATCTCATAACCCGCAGGTTAATTAGTCCCTAGATGTCCAAACCGGACTAGAAAACGTTTTGTAAGTTGTCTCAAACCCGAGACAATGCACGTATGTCCTTTCTAGCTATCTAGCTAACCCTCGTTACGTATAATATACGCGTGACTCGCTAAGGTAGACTTTCATCTAGACAATGTTGTTAACCAGAATTTGCCGGGTGTCACAATTTAGTCTTTCAATAGTCCATCAACTCATTCCTTTTAGGACTCCTAAAACTTAAGATTCTTATTCTCCTTGCTATTTCAGATGAACCTAATCCAACCCTTAAAACTCACACATATCAAAACTCTTACCCAAATTATTCGAAACAGTTTATTCTATTACCTATAAATTTATGTCATGCCTTAACTCGAAACTTCCCAAACCATCCTTGTCCTAATTTCTACCCAATCACCTTCAACCCTGTGTTTTCAATAAACTTCGGGACGAAGTTTCCAAAAGTAGGGGAGACTGTAACATCGCAAAATTTTCCCCAAATTTTAATACATAAAAAGCCCTGATATATATATATATATATATATATATATATATATTTTATTTTTTTTATTACACCTTTATCATTAATATTATACAAATGTGCCTAAGTCTTTATTTATCCTAACTCACAACTTATATACATACATAAATGTATATAAATAATAATAATAATAATAATATGATTCTAAATTCTTTTTTTTTTTCACATACAAGATTTTTTTTTTAAATAAAGCCTTGAGTCAAATAGTCAAAGTCAAAGTCTTAGTCAAGCAGTCAAAGTCTTAGTCAAATAGTCAATTTATCATAAAACCTTACTTTATGGTGTTGACCAATTTTAATGGCTAATTGAATCCAAAACTAGTATAAAAACCCACCTATGACCCATTATACTTTGCACCTCTAAATCGATTGTTTCAATCCGATTAAACTTTCCCTCATACCTTTCTTCTATAGTCTATTACTTCTACAATTGAAGCTTTGATTATAAGCTCTTGTAATTGGCAACTTTGGGGCTACACATATTCTATTTCTCAAGACTTAATACTATACTAATGTGAGTTTACGTAACCATGTTTATGCAATTCTTCATACTTGCAACATTATACTTAAGCAATTCTACATGCATGTCTAGTTGTAAACTTTAATGCCTCATGAATTAGACAACAACAACAGTTTCAACGAGTTTCAACGAGTTTCAACATTACATAATCATTAGCTATGGCCAAGCCGGCGATACTCAATAATAGATCTATTGGATTGACAATCCCACCCGGATACGTGTACCTCCTACATAGGTAGCGTGGGTGATTGTTATCGTTCCAACATATTATTAAGGTGAACCGTGGATGACGGGATGGACCTAAACTAGTCGGAGGTTTGATTATGTCAATTCAACATATTATGTTTATTCATGTAGACTTAAACTTACGATAGACATATGAATTGCTAAACTTTTATACTTAAACTATTTGCTTGACATGGCTTATGTATTCTCACCAACTTCTAGTTGACCCCCCCATTTTTACAACTCAACAGGAAATAATGATGATTGAAGTCTAGAGAGTTAGCATGAGGAGACAAATTGAAGTTTATGCTTATTTGGTTATTTGATGTATTAGAATTCCATTCAACACTTATTATGTATTTTCAATTTTGGATATTTGCACTTTAAATAAGTTCCAATTAAAACTTGATTACCATGTGCTAATGTATACTCATTCTTACGTGACACCTCGATGTTTCCGCCATCGGTTGGGGTGTTACAAAGGAGCCGGAGGAGGAAGGAGCCGGAGAGGGAAAGAGGAGGGAAGGAGGAGGCTGGAGGAGGAAGGAGCTGGCCGGAGAGAGCCGGAGACAGGCGGAGGAGGGTTGGAGGCGGAGCAGGGATTAGGGTCTTGGGGAGGATGACCTTGGTTGGTGCTGTTATGTTGTGAGAAGTGGTAAAAAGACAAGGGATTATGTCTGTGTGCGGAAGAGGTTTTTTAATGGTTTGTCTTCTGACAAACAAACAGTCTGTCCGCCTCAAATGTCTGCCCGCGTCTGCGTAGCGCAGACATAAATGGCTAGAAGCTCTTCTCAAGGAAAAACAAACACCTCCTAAATGCCCAAACCATTTAGTTCGTTGTAAAAATATAGTTTCTTGTTTAATCAAAAAGTTTAGATAAATTCGAAAGCGTAAAATAAACGTAAACGGTTTAAATCCTGCGCCAAACAATGGGCCAAAAACCAAATAAAAGTAAATCCAAAAATAAGTTTTAAATAATGTTCAAAACCCAATGATTCCAATGATGCATGCCCTAACGTGTGTCGTACCTAACGACCTGCAAAAGCATGTAAAGTGTCACGATCCGCCTAAAATCAGCTTAAAATTTTCAACATCCAGGGGCATCTAGTCGCTTCTCAAGCCATCCAGAAGTCTCTGGGTTAGCCTAAAATTTTCAGCAATCATGGTGCGCACACAAGGGTCATGATCCAGCCAAGAATGACCTAGAAAACTCTGGAAAAAGCAAGTCAAAAACACCCTTAAAAGTGCAGCCGTAAAACTTTCTACATCCCACAAGATAGTACCATAAATATCATGATATTACTAAAGAAAAACCTAGAAGCTCCGTGGTAGATTTATGTATGGATTCATCTAGTTATGGAACCATCTAGATCTTGTAACACTAGTATAAATAGGTGATCAAGACATCATTTGTACACACCCCTCATAACTTGATCACTACCCACATAACCCACATCACTTGTAAACTTTTGTAAAGCTTCTTGTAATATTGTTCTTATATCAAATATAAGGATATAATCTTTCATAACTTGAACGCTTTCGCATCACTCAACGTGAATTACTGCATAACCAGATCAAAGGCTTAACTTGGAGGCATTCTAAGTCGCCGCACATGAGTCAAGAAAGTTATTCCGTGACATAAGTGATGCGGAAGCGTTGTTTCCATAATCTGTGTTTTCGAGGTAGATTATGTGTTGTCAAAACGAATTTTTGATACACATAAGTACCAGTCACATACAAATCGATAAGACCCTCCATAATCTGCGTTTTTTAGGCAGATTATGTGTTGTCAAAACGAATTGAAAAATACTAATTCAACATATTAGAATCTCAAAATTTTACTGAGCATCCCTACATGTTCAATACACATGTCACTATTTTTATTTCGTGACAATAAAATGTTGAGAATTTATGAAAAATCGTTTATCACGGCTAGGTTCTAAAAACGAGTTAACTGCGACAGTTTACAAGAAAAATTCTTAAAAATCATAGATTCATTCAAACGGTATGAATGCACTTGGAAAAGTTGTAAAACCCATATAGGTAGTTACCGACCAAATTTCATGGTCTAATTATATATATATATATATATATATATATATATATATATATATATATATATAGGGGAAGGTTATCTTGAGAACAAGGAAATTTGTGAGAACACTAAGAACCATTTTCATCCCTTGATAATGTTGAATCAAAGGCTAAGATTAATATGGGATTAAATGAGTAGGGAACCATAAAATAAGATGAAAAGGGGCAAAATTGCAACTATAGCAAATAAAAAACCCATTTCTATACAACCTTCTGTATGTCGATCTTTTTCTTCTTCAAAAAAAAAACCCTAATCTCCATGGATCAGTAATTAAGAAAAACCTCCAGACACGGTGCTTCAAAACCCTAGTCATAGCAATCTCGATCAATCATCAACTATTTTAATTGTATCCCGTGATTGTTACTTCAAGTCTTCAACGATTCAACTTAGGTATTGAATTTATTTTTTTAGGTTAACTTTGATTCAATCGTTCTATGTAGATTGTATATATTAATGTTCGTGTTTATAGATTGTATAGATTTGTTCTAAGTGGATTGTATAGATTTGTTCATTCGTGTTTACTTGTAGAATATATTGGTTTGCTTTTTGAAGATTGTATTTATAGATTGTATATGTTAAAGGTTCTAAAACAACAAAGAATCAGTGTCCCTTCGTGTTTACAGATTGTATAGATTTGTTCAAAAGTTATGTAAATCGATGATTATAGATTTAGGTTAACTTTGATTTTCATTCTTTCATTTTTAAGAAGGGATGTAAGAGGGATAATTGGTTTTGAGTATTTGCACATAAAGTGTTTGATAAAAAGTCTAAGTGTGTGTTGGGTTGATTTGGTCACAGATTCTGAATTAGGAATCTGAATCCACTAAACCAATAGGCAAGCAACAACATAAACTTGCATTCATTTTAATTAATTAATCACTTGAATAAGGAATTTGAAACAAACATAAATTGTGTCATCATTTGGTCACAGATTCTGAATTAGCAATGAACATACATTAAGCGAACACATTTTCACAAATGGACGCTGAAATCAAAAGGCAAGTAGGTATGACATATGTTTTTTTATAACTAAAACAAAAGGAAAGATGGTGATAGACCTAAGATTTGGTAAGCTTTGAAGTATTTCTCATATTGTAGTTATAAATAATATGTTTATGTAGAAGCTTAAACGTGTGTAAGTTGTTTAGACATGTGTAATCAAGTAGTTTACACATGTGTAAGTGAGCTATTTACACACGTGTAAGTGTGCAGGTTTATTTACATTTGTGTAATCAAGTATTTTACACATGCTCGATTGTCCCACTGTTGTTAAACATGTCGAGTAACCCTATTGGTGCAACTGATATGTTTTCTGTTATATCATGTTAAAAGTTAAATGGGTCAAACATGTTTGCTTTATTTACATTTGGGTAAAGTTACCTTTTGAACAAGGTTCATTCAATGTGTTACTTTATATTTTGTTTTGTATGTTGGTTTTTTGTAAAGTATCAACTTGCAAATCAGAATTTGTAAAATTGGTGAGAGAAGCACAATAAAAGAAACATAAAATGTTGCCACACGTGAAGTTACATAATATAAATATACAATTATAACAAAAAAATCATATATATGAAAGTTTACACATGTGTACATCATCATACTTAAGCATCAAAAATTGTTTGTGTAGTGTATAAAAATGTTTACAAATGTGAACTATAACACAAGAATAGTGTTATTAAAATATAAAAGCATGATTAAACATGGGTAGCTAATAGTTTACATGTGTTTAAATAAGTTGTTTACACATGTGTTGGTGACCTATTTACACATGTGTAAGTAACTAGTTATAAATGTGTGCAAGAAATTTATAGATGTTCTTTGTTAATGCAGAAACACATGTTTGTTCATACTTGAAATCAGTAGGTCATGGAAAATAAGAGCCAAGGAACGCCATGGAACGTGGAAAAGTAAATCTATCTTGCGCAACAAAGGAAAACGATATTGATTGTGGAGTGTTTATAACGAGATCCGTGAAGACGTACAAAGAAAGTCATGTGAAGAAGTGGGGTTGCGACTTCAAAGCAGAGAAAAACAAAAGACAGAAATGACAACTATATGTGTATATAAATAAATATGTTGCGAGTATTGTACTTCTAGGAACGAATATTCACCGAGAAGAAATGATAAGGAAAACACCGAACCTTGAGAAAGAGCAAAATAAAGAAAAGAACAGATTAGATGTTATTATGGGTTTTGAGTTTTGGTTTATGTTATCATGGTTAGCATATAACAAGGATTGTAACTTTTGTTTTTATGTTTTCATGACTATCGTATATCAAGGATTATGACTTGTTTTGAATGTATTAAACGTGTGTATTTAGGCTGCAAATATCTAAAACAAAAAACAAATGAGTGATAATGAACAATTTACACATGTGTAACACAACTGCAAATGTGTAAAACAGAAACAAATAAGTGACACTTAACTATTTACACATGTGTAATTGAACTGCAAATGTATAAAACAAAAACAAATAACTGACAGTGAGTAATTTACATATGTATAAATGAACTGCAAATGTGTAAAACAAAACATATAAGTGACAATGAGTAATATACATGTGTGTAAATGAACTACAAAAGTGTAAAACAAAACTAGTAAGTGACAATGAACAATCTACACATGTGTAATACAGCTGCAAATGTGTAAAATATTTAACAAATAAGCAATAGTGAACTACTTACACATGTATAAATGAACTGCAAATATGTAATACAAAAACCAAAATAAGTGACAATGAGCAATTTACACATGTGTAATACAATTGTAAATATGTAAAATAGAAACAAATAAGTGACATTGAACAACTTACACATGTGTAATCATTTGCAAAATGTGTAAAACAAAAATTAAAAAAAGTGACATTGAACACTTATAGATGTGTAATACAGCTTCACAAACGTAGATTAGAAACAAACAAGTTTAAGCGAATAGTTTGCGCATGTGTAAATCAGCTGGAAAATGTGTAAAGGATAAGTGAAAGTGAACATTTTACACATGTGTAATACAACTGCACATACGTAAAATAGAAAGAAATAATGAAATTAAACAGCTTACACATGTTCAATTCAGTCAAATATGTAAAACAAGACAAATAAGTGAGAGAATAGTTTACAAAAAGTGTAAAACAATTTACGAATGTGTAAAAGGACACATGTATATAATTTGATAACAAATAAGAAAATAGCCCAAACACATAATATTATTAGAATAATGACCGTAAAATCCAACATCAAAACGAAAGTTCAAATTCTATGAAATGTTAAGTCTTTAAAAATCTCGGTACATGAATACCTTATTTAAACTAAAGCTAAAGAAAAAAAAAACTTTGTCCATCGTCACTATGACTCTCTTCATTATAATCTTCATCACTTCGGCTTTGTTTTTTAAGATAGTTCTAGGGGTGGCAATTATTGACACGGCCCGAAAATCGACCCGAACCCGACACGAAACATAGATTTTGGTCAAGTAACATGACCCGTTTTAAAAAAATGGGTTGGGTTCGGGTTGAAATATGGGTCGGGTTCGGGTTGACGCATATATAAAATGGGTTGATCCGTTAACCCGAATAAGTATTTAGAAAAAAAAAATTATTATATTTTTGTTTTTCTTTTTTCATTTCTATTTACATGGTTAGTTATAATTGTGTTATTTTTGGCACACTATATTATTTATTTGTCACACTTATATACTCACCATTAAACATTTTATTGATAACTCGCTTACAACCCAAAAACCCGCTTATAACTCATGAACATGTATGACTCATTTAAAAATATGGGTTAAACGGGTCGTCTTCGGGTTGACCCGGATTTTATGTGGGTCGGGTTAGGGTTGAAATATTTGACACGAATAATAATATGGGTCGGGTTCGGGTTGCACATTTCAACCCATCAACCTGTCAACCCGCAACCCGTGAACCCGCCAACCCATCAACCCGACACGATTGACACCCCTAGATAGTTCCAAGAATCATGGGAGCCAAGTTTTTCACAAAATTTGCACTTCTTCTATTCTTCTCTCTTAACTTTAGATTATTCCCCTGGATCAATCGATGAGTTGTACCAGAACATTTATTCCTAATACCTTTAGAAGCCATAATGGATACATTTTCAATATCTGAATGTGCGCCCTTTTTCTGAGAACTTCGATCATTTGGAAACTCTTCAAAAAATTTGTTCTTAATAGCCTTGATTTCTTGAAGAAAATAAGCAAGCTTCACTAGCTCATACCTTATTTGGTCACACATGTGTAAATCTCACAACCATACTAGTTTTTCTCTGCAAAGAAAGTCTTAAACATTTACACTCGTCAATTAGAAGAGAAGATACTATAACCGATTACAATGTACAAAAGTAGAATTTATGAAATGACATTACATCAAACGGGTTAATTGCATGAATTCACATATCATAAATTAATGTCTAATCATTTTTGTTTCTGAGAACTTCAAACACCCCAATAGTATATCTCAATTAATCAAACAAATCCCAAAATTAGCCGCGAATTCCTTCCTCAATAACCCTACTAAGTCAAAATCTTGAAGTGACATTATATCAAACACCTTATGTGCATAAAACCATATATTATAAAACTAGGTTAGATACCCGTGTGATACACGGGATTCCCAACATTAAAATTCATAATGAATCTAAATTATTAAATGATATGAATAAAATAATTTAGGGTGTTAATTGATTATTGACATATCCGTTTGGATTAACGTATATTTTAAAAAGGGTAAATTGATTCCATGTACTTTTCGCTTGATATAGAAGACTACATGTACGTTTTTAACTTACATGTTTTCATATATAATTTTTTTTCAAAATATTTTATACTTTGCATCATTGTGCCAATTGATGAATTAAAACAAAAGTATGTGTAAAGAATTATGATTGATAAAAATTAACATTAAATCTTTAAAAAATTAAATTACAATTAGTTTACAAACAAATAAGGACAATCGTGTGTCTAAATTTTTCCTTATACACCACATTTATTTTTTTACTTAATAAGTTCGACCTACAATTGTTCATGAATGAATCGGTTCTTTCAAGTACGAAGTTTTATCTCGCTAGTTACTGTCTTTGGATTTTGTCAATTAACATCTAGGTTAGTGATTTGTAACTTCATCTTAGTAGTTTCGCCCCGTCCAGCCAGAGTATCTTAATGTTACATTGACATAAGTATTTTAATGTGATACTTGTCAAATGTAATATTTTTACAAACAATTGATACCTAAGCCTAACTTCAGAATACTATTGATTAACATGGATCATTTTAAAATACATTCAATCCATCACTCTATATTTTCATACCAAGATATAACTCCAACATCTCAGTCATGTTTCGATAGTAACATATGAAAACCATTCTTCATTTTGAAATTGAATCACTCAGCAACTTTCTTGATTTTTGTTTTTACTACTTCATGAATGATACCTAAAACTTGCAAACAAAAACGAACAAAGTCAGATGATGTATGAAGGAAACTTGCAAACATAAACGTCGAGTATTATTATTATTATTATTATTATTATTATTATTATTATTATTATTATTATTATTATGTTTGCAAAGATTCTCAATTGAAAGAAAACAGCCACCCTTGCATCAAACATAATTTTAGTTACTTAATGATAATTTATAAAATGCAACATTATTGATTGTACATTGTACCTAAAGTCATTAGATGGATTAACTCCTTGCCACCCAATTTCCTTCCATTGATTAGAGATCAATCCTTTGTAAAGAGAGCTGCAAGGGAATTTCGTTCAGGATACTTGGTTGTCAATTCTTACAAGCCAATTAGATTTTATGCACATATTTAACAGTGGAATATGCAGAATAACATCCTTTTTTGTTTCTTTCTTTCTTTTTTTTTTTTTTGAGTTTCAATATCAACAATAAGATGCATATTCCAGATAAACAATCGAAATATATCGTTAAATCATTAAATAGACGCTTTCAGTTTCATGAATGTTTGAATAAATGAAGTATATGTCAACAAAAACCAACTTAGAACTCAAGAATTATGCCAAATTACTACAAATCGACCTTAAAGAACCAACACAAAAATTAGTATAGATAATCACATGAAATTTTGAATAAATCTCAAATTGAGAGATTATATAAGTGGTAAAAAGACAAACAACTCATATTCAACAACATATTCCATCCTGACAGTAAAGAAGCAATCCAACTCAACACATGAACTACAAAGGGTAACATGAAATATTAAGTAAATATAATAAATAAAAATAAAAACCGTTAAGAAATTTACCAAACCTACCTACTGTAATCCACTATAAAGAATCACTACACTTCACTCCACATGATAACATGAAATATAGGGTAAACTAAATAAGATCCCTTTTAATATTATCATATTGAACGATTAACATATTAAACATTGATTAAAGCGAAAAATGAAAGGAATATCAGATTGCAACATCAAAGATCGAGAAGAAACATACCTGTTTGTTAGTTCCTGCGATTGAGATTTGGGGTTTCAAAAAGGAAAAGGGCAAGATACTGGGTTAATATTGCTCGCATCAGGTTAATTTTCACAGTAAACTTACCTTAAGCTGGAAATCAAAGAAGTAGTTGACCAAGGATCAGAGGCGGTGACAATATTTTGTAGTGGATTTAGGGTTTTGGAAGAAATGGGCAGCAGAGAAAAAGATATAATCTAGAGGGATTACAATGGCTTGGTTTATTCCCAAGGAGCTCTATGGGTGGGTTGAACCGAAATAAGGGGAAAAAAAGATCTGGAATTATAGGCGGGAAAACAACACATGGGTGGCATAAGAATGTGACACGTGTCCCAAAGATACTTTTATTTATATATTATAAAAGATATTATAAAAGATTGGAACAAAAAAACATATAATTTTTTTAATCACTCTTGGCATATGTAAACTATGATCATACAAAGTTATAAACTCACTGAAAATTGAAGTTTGTGGTTTCTTGATTCATTTATAAAATATGTATTAAATCATCATAACCTTTAACCAAATCAAAACTAATTAGGACAAATTAAGAACTAAAACGGAAATTAAATCATGATACAAAATCATTAATCAGATTAAGAACACTACCTGCACGTTAGGATCGAATTACATGGTCTGATTAACAAGAACTCAAACTAAATGTTTCATAATACTATAAAAGAATTTATAATATTGAGTTCAACATCATAGAAGAACCTTGACCTTAAAACATAATCAAATGCGTTTGATTTATAGAGTGACTAGGAAAGAATAGAATGAATTTTTTGATTGAGGTCTGTATGAAGCTTCAATTGATATTTCACGAATGAATATGGCGTGAATAATGGCATCAGTAGAAAAGATTGAGAATGATTAAATTACTAATTTAACCCTTTTATTAAAACATAAGGGAAGATAAATGAATGGTTGAGATTTGTTCTCATGGTTCTCACAAAAGATGGGTGTTCTCATTTAAACTCTCCCTTATATAAATAAATATATATATAGGGGAAAGTTAATTTGAGAACACCTATATTTCGTGCGAACCGCGAGAACGGCATCTAAAACCATTCAAATTCAAAATTTCTTTTTACACTTGTCTTTATTACTAAAATACAATCTCAAAAACACAATTTACGCGTAAAAATCCAAACGTATACGGAAATAAATTGTTTTTACACATGTGTAAATTTACTATTTATACATGTGTAAACTGTTTCATTTACACATGTGTAAAAAGTTAATTTGAAAGTGTTTTTGCAAGAAAAGATGAATTATTTGGAAAGAAAATTCATTTATTAATGTTATATTTTGATTATAATGAGGTTTGTATTAAAAAAAATTGATTTTGATTGATTTTTTTACTTGTTCTCACGGTTCTCACAATATTTAGCGTTCTCAAGATAACCCTCCCCTATATATATATATATATATATATATATATATATATATATATATATATATATATATAGGATCCGGATCATATGAGAACCCCATTGAGTTGTGAGAACTAGAGAACTCCTCTAGACCAATGATAAGTTGACACATATACACTCTATAATTAAAATAATAAAGGGTAACAAAGTCTTTTTATCACCTCCTATACCCCACACACCTACCAACCAATCCACACCTCTATATCTATATTATAAATTACTGATTTTTTTTTCAAAAAAAAAAAAAACACAGACAATCATCTCACTCTACTCTCTCTCTCTCTCTCTCTCTCTCACATACACACACACACACACACTCCCTCTCTCCCCCCCTCTCTCTCTCATCTGAGACGACGGTGGTGTGGGTTGGATGGTGACGGGTGGTGGTTCTTGGTGGCGGTTTTCGTACAGAAGACGACGTGGTGAGATCATGGTTTTTCCAGATGGGCGGTGGTCAATGTTGGCCGACGGTTGCCCATTTGGAGGTGATGGCGATGGTGGTTTTTGGTGGGGGTCGGTTTTTTGGTGGTGTGGGTTTGGGATCTGAACAGATCTGAAGGCGGAGGGGTGGTTCTTGGTGGGTAGGGGCGAAGGGGGTGGAGGAGATGGTGAATGGTGGTGGAAGACAGCGGAGGACGGCTGAGGAGGACGGTGATGAACGAGGTATTATTATTATTATTATTATTATTATTATTATTATTATTATTATTATTATTATTATTATTATTATTATTATTATTATTATTATTATTGCAATTAAAATAAGTTTTTCATTACCTTATCCATGTGTTTGACAGACAACAATTTTTTGTTAACATCAGTTGTTGATGATATGAAGTCTTTAAAAGCGCGTTATATGGCTTTTGATCGAACGTCTGTTAATTTTATTACACATTTAATTTATTATATTCTTTAAGAAACACATTTGAGTATACTACATTTCTCTAAAGTTGGATCTGCTTGCATAAATGTGCAAAACAGTTTAGCATATTTTTGGCTGTTAAAATAAATGTTACGGGTCATATCAATATTTTTTGGATTGATTTCTTATGGCAGAATAAGTCATTGATGGGCTTGACAGAGGTGTAAAGACCATGAAGAAGGGTGAAGATTCACTGCTAACCATGTGTAGTATGATTTTTTATAAATGTTTTTGGATTGTTTTACGTTGATGTAATACACATTTTTGTTGATGTCTTTGGGGCATTTTTTACGGTGTAATATGAATGTATAATGTTTGTTTTGGTTTTTACACTAATCGTATTTGTTGTAGGTTGTGTATGGTAGATTAACAATTACACCAGTGTAAATCATCCTCATCAAATGTGTGTTTGGTTTTTTACACTAGTGTATTTTTGTAAAACTTTGTGTAAATCATCCTCATCAAATGTGTGTTTGGTTTTTTTACACTGTGTATTTTTTGTAAAACTTTGTGTATGGCAGATTTACACTGGTGTAAATAATTACACCAGTTTGTTTTGGGTTTTTTACACGAGTGCATTTTTTGTAAAACTTTGTGCATTGCGGATTATTTATACCAGTGTAAAACAAACAGATTTGCGGATGGGCATTTTATATAGATGTATGTAAACACTGGTGTAATTTTTTGCACCAGTGTAAAAACGAGGGGGAAATGACAAAAAATGCACATATTTGTTTTTTTGTTTTAAAAAAGTAAAAAAAAAATTAAAACAAGTAAATTATTTAATTAAAAAAATATAATATAGTTTAAGAAATATGATTATTTTTAATAATGAAATAGAAAATTAAAATAATATTATACCAATTTTTCTCTCCCATGATTTTTTACTTAAATATCCCAAAATGTACTTTATTATATTATAAAATTGCTAACAATAAAATAATACACATGTAAAGACAAAAAGTCTTATCTTTTTCTCAACCATTGGATCATCAAGATCATTGGTTCAGATGAGTTCTCTAGTTCTCACAACTCACCTTAATTCTCACACGATCCTAACCATATATATATATATATATATATATATATATATATAGGAGAAAGTTAATTTGAGAACACCTATATTTCGTGCGAACCGTGAGAACGACATCTAAAACCACTCAAATTCAAAATTTCTTTTTACACTTGTCTTTATTACTAAAATACAATCTCAAAAACACAATTTACGCGTAAAAATTCAAACGTATACGGAAATAAATTGTTTTTACACATGTGTAAATTTACTGTTTATACATGTGTAAACCGTTTCATTTACACATGTGTAAAAAGTTAATTTAAAAGTGTTTTTGCAAGAAAAGATGAATTATTTGAAAAGAAAATTCATTTATTAATGTTGTATTTTGATTATAATGAGGTTTGTATTAAAAATTTTTTATTTTGATTGATTTTTTACTTGTTCTCACGGTTCTCACAATATTTAGCGTTCTCAAGATATATATATATATATAGGGGAAAGTTAATTTGAGAACACCTATATTTCGTGTGAACCGTGAGAACGACATCTAAAACCATTCAAATTCCAAATTTCTTTTTACACTTGTTTTTATTACTAAAATTCCATCTCAAAAACACAAATTACGCGTAAAAATTCAAACGTATACGAAAGTAATTTGTTTTTATACATGTGTAAATTTACTGTTTATACATGTGTAAACTGTTTCATTTACACATGTGTAAAAAGTTAATTTGAAAGTGTTTTTGCAAGAAAAGATGAATTATTTGGAAAGAAAATTCATTTATTAATGTTGTATTTTGATAATAATGAGGTTTGTATTAAAAAATTTTTATTTTGATTGATTTTTTTACTTGTTCTCACGGTTCTCACAATATTTAGCGTTCTCAAGATAACTCTCCCCTATATATATATATATAAAAGTATAGAGGAAACCCCCCCCCCCCCCCCCCCCGACCCAATAAGAAAACCATGAGAAACCAAATGAGTAGCATGATTAATCCACATAGCTCATTTAGAAATATATTCTTTAAATGTCATTGGGATTATATTAGTTTTTTTATTTTTCCCTCTTTTTAATTTTTCCTACTCACTTTATGTAAATAAGCTACCCCACCCTATATAAATAATCCTCAACCTCCTCCCCCTGTATTGAAACTGAACGGTTCTTCCATCGAGAGACCTGGTTCTGATGAATGATCGTGGACAAATGTGGCTGCTCGATGCCTCCTCTGGTAATCTATAACCTGTTTCTAATATTTATGTATATCCATTCATTATTATTGTTGTTGTTGTCGTTGTATAAAAAAAAATAACAGTAGATCCGGAACAGAAGGATGGGATCTGGGTTGGTTAGATTGGTGCTAGGCCAGTCATCGGGTCAAAGAAGAAGGGTTTGTGATTCGTTTGGTGAGTGGTTCGATGGTGGTTGATAGGAACAGAAAGGGAGGAAAGTCATGGTCAGGTGTTTGGCAGTGAGTATTAGGGTAGAGTTGGGAGTGTTTGGCTGAAATGGTGTCACATTCACATTTCTTCATTCCCGTGTTTGGTAAATTAGGTTTTTGGTGTACTACTGCAAAATACTTATGTTTTTATGTGACCCAGACATCAAGCTTTGCACATTACTTTCTTTGATATTTTTATTACTTGTATTCATTCATCTGTTTGTTGTTTTGTATTAAGATCAATTCTTTTACAAGTTTTAGCAACAAAAGTGAACTTTAATGACAGATTTTATGTGCGTGGTATAATTAGTTGTTTATGTGAAGTGACCAGCACCAGCTAGCCGTCATTGGTTTGTTTAGAGTGTCACGTAACTTTTTTTAGTCTCTAAGGGTGCCTTTGGTTCACATGAATTGAATGTAATTCAATGGAATTGAAATTTGAATTCCAACTCTTTAGGTGTTTGGTTCATTAATTTGTTGGAATTGAAATTTCAATTCCAATCTTATGTGTTTGGTTGACTAAAGAATTGTAATTGGAATTTGGTATGAATTCCTTCAAATTCCCTTACCTAAGGGAATTCAAAATCCTTCCAATATTAGAAGGAATTCAAGTCAATTTATTGGAATCTTTGAACGGTTGGCATCATTTTGACCCGAACCGATTCGAACCGTACCATTTCAACGTGAATTGCTTAGATCCAAACCAATTCGTACCGTACCCATTTCGACCGGTACCGTTTCGTACCGTACTGGTTTCGACCGGTACCGTTTCGACACGAACCATTTCATACCGTACCATTTTCGACCGGTATCGTTTCTGACCGAACCGTTTCGGACCAGTTTTGACCGATACCGTTTCGATCGGTATCGTTTCGACCTGTACCGTTTCGCCCGTAACGTTTCGTACCGAACCATTTTCGACCGGTATCGTTTCGGACCGTACCAGTTTCGACCGGTACCATTTCAGACCGTACCAGTTTCGACTGGTACCATTTTGGACCGAACCGTTTCGGACCAGTTTCGACCGATACCGTTTTGACCGGTATCGTTTCGACCCGTACCGTTTCGCCCGTAACATTTCGGACCGAACTGTTTCGGACCGTACCAGTTTCGACCGGTAGCGTTTCGGATCGTACCAGTTTCGACCGGTACCGTTACGGACCAGTTTCGACCGATACCGTTTCGACTTGTACCGTTTTGCCCGTAACGTTTCGGGCCGAACTGTTTTGGACCGTACCAGTTTCGACCGGTACCGTTTTGGAACAGTTTCGACCGATACCGTTTCAACCGGTAGCGTTTCGACCTGTACTGTTTCAGATCGTACCAGTTTCAACCGGTACTGTTTTGACCGGTACCGTTTTTGACCGGTACGGGTCGAAACGGTGCACGTCGAAACGGTACAGGTCGAAATGATAGAGGTATCAACAGTTCGGGTCAAAACGGTACCGGTCGAAACGCTACGGGCCGATAATGGTCGAAACGGTACGGGCCGGTACGGGTCACAACGATGCGGGTCGTGGGGGCAAGGGTGATAGATTCCAATTTATTAACCAACCAAACACAATAATATAGGATTTGAGAATCCAATTCCAACAATTTCCAATTTCTTTTGGAATGTTTGAATTCTAAATCCAATTCATTCCAATTCCAATTCCTTCACAAATTCCAATTCCAAACAATTCCGCGAACCAAACGCACCCTAATTAGTTGGGCCTTATTTATTTATTTGGTCTCAGTAGGTGTGCCTAACAAAGTGGTTCATTAAGACTAAACGGTATGGTCGACAAAGTGGTGCATTAAGACTAAACGGTATGGTCAACGGAGGTTGACGGACCGACCACCGCTCACCACGTGACACGTAGGAGATGCCAAGCTGGGTCGTGCCTCTTGACAGGCCTACGGTGTGGTTGACGGAGAAATTAGCGGCGAGGAGGAAGAAGGAGAAGCTAGCCCAACCAATCCCATGGCCCGTCTCAAACGTCCGATGTTGGACGGATTGGCCGCCCCGAACACGATGGGGGCGGCGTTGGCCGGACCTGGACGGGGTCGCTGGGCCGATGCCACCCTCCACACCGTTGAGTCTAACGGTATACTAGAATACTTTTTCCTATCTATATAGCTTGCAGTCAACCAGGATTGCAACTTGCAATGTTTAGAACTTTTTTAGGATTTTGTGCAATTAGACTTTTACGTTTTTACACATGTAAAAGTTTTAGTCACTTGAACTTGAAAACCAGAAGTTTTCAGCCTTAGTGGAGGACACAAGTACACAACTCTTGAAATGATAAATGGTTTTTGCAAGTGTCATTTGATGCTTAACACATGTAACAACACGTCTGTAATGTATGCTAACTAGTTTTTATATGTCAACACATGCAACAACACGTCTGTAATACATGCAACACACGTCTGTAGCGTACGCTAAACATTTTTTTTGAATAAGTAAATTGAGGAATTTGATTTTTCTTCGTAGGTGAAGAGATTTTTTGTGCAAAAGACGAAGTTGATTTATGAAAAATGAAGATACCTGCGTGGTGTGTTAAAGAGGAAGCTATATCTATAATACATTATACATTATACATTATACATTTACATTATAAATTATAAAGGAGGAGTGATGTACAATAAGATAATTTGCATTTCCGTACAACTTAACAAGCAACATGTACAACATATTTAAGCAAGAAATTTAAGGGTATTATGGGCATAATTGGGACAATTAAGACACTTAAGAGGGTAATATAGGCATTTCATCCACCTCATCCTTTGCAATATCAAAAGACTTTTACAATACTACCCTCCTTCTTCCATCCATACCCTTCAATTGTTTGGCTTCTTCCTTCATAAATATAGATCATTAACCTCTTGTCTCTTCAAGTTCCATAACCCTAAGGATCAAATTGAATGAGATTGATTGTGAAATTCAAGTCCTCCTCTTATAACATTCAATTGAAGGCCTACATGAACTATCTTGCCTTAAAAAAATGCTTATGTAAGAACTATTACTTATTTTACTATTTGCATTTTCTTTGTTTATTGCACAAAGTTTGCAATGTTTTATATTGTTTTTTTTTTATTTATGCACCTAGATTTGGACAAGCACATTGCAACAAACAATTTTGACTGCAAATCAAATTGTTGGATTTCCCAAGGTTAGTTTTACATGTCACATAAATTGCTTCTTTGATCACTTATCATTTGTAAAATTTGTGTACTTTCTTTACGTTATAGATACAATGGCGTGCACTTGATGAGATAAATGTTGGTGTATGTGACGGTATGACGTATGAAAAATAAAGAAGAACATTTCTGAAGAATACGAGTATGTTAAATATGAAATATTTGATTTTTTTTTATAATTTTATACCTTTCCATTCAATGGTCTTTTTTTAAAGGTCAAGGAAGAAAGACAAACTCAGGTATCGATATCCTCGTGGAGAGTCGTATCTTGATGTGATACAAAGGTACTGAATTCAAATATAAGGAAAAATCTCTGTTGAAAATATATAAAGTAAATAATTAAAGTTTTGGTATTTTAAGCAACGTCAAAAGTTTGCAGTTGTGTATATAACAGGTTGGAGCCGGTTATTAATGAGTTAGAACGACAACGCGCGCCGGTTATTCCATCATCGCCCTTTAATCTTACCTATCTCTTTCAATTCCCTCCTTTACTTCTTTATTAATTCTCAGACAACTCAACGGTTCTTGCAATTGCAATTGAAGCATTTGTCAGTTACCCACTCATCATATTCCTGAAGGTGTGCCTCCGTATTAAGAGATCGTCCTTCCAATTTCTTACTCTCATAACAAATCAGCCGTATTACAGGTAATTGTTTTCTCAAGTTATTGGTAATTTTTCATGCTTTGTGGTTATTTTAGGCTTTGTATTGTTTGTTTTTAGTTTATTTGCGGTTTCAAATTCGTGGTATTTATATGATGATGAAAGAAACTCCACTGACCTACATAGAATTCAACGGCCAGTTTTGAAGTTCTTGTAGGTTAGTTTTTCTTTTAATCAACTATCCGTTTTCCAAATTCGTGTTGATATTGTTTTATTTTTATACTTTTAAAACTATTCATTTTTTATTACTTGTAATTGATTATAAGATTGTTCTGTGATGATGATGTGGTATAGGGTTAGTTTCTATAATTTATATAGTTTATAATATTAACCAATTACTTAGTTTTGCTTAACTTTAGTATTTGTTTCTACATGTTGAAACTATAAAAATTTCAATCTTGATTCATAAATCATAATAGGCAACTAATTTCGTTTATTCATTCAAATTAAATTTTTTCATTCGTATGCATGCTTAAGCTGTAGTTTTTTGTAATTTGTAGTTGCTTGGTTGTTGGATTAATCTTTTTTAGTAACAATGTGAAAAACTTTTATGATTGAACCATATTTTTCTAAACTCAGTGGAAAGTAGATGGTGTAAAAAACCATTTAACACTACATTGAACTAGAAGCATGTTGAGCCTTAGCTATTTCCGTCATAACAACACTCACATTTGCAGCCTGCTCGATACACCCAACCTTATGCAGTTAATCTGTAAGTACAATACAAGTATTAGGATACACATGACATCAAATAATTTGGCGTGACTCCCCTTAAATATCTCATGCTTTTTTTTTGTATATGTAGATGTTCTTTTATGGATTAGTAAGTGGCATGCTTTGCATCTTCATTAAGCTTTCTGGCACATTGGGTTATTTAGCTCATGAGTATCTTTTAGATGGTATGACCAAGTAATCTTGAACTACTTAAATTTTACACAAAACTAATTTATGTTAAGACACTTTTTATTAAATTGTTTTTTTTTTTAAATTTGATGGTATGTTTTCCTTGTACAGTTCATGCTGATGCTGCTATCGAAAAGTTTTTTAATTTTAAGACAACAAGCCCATAAGCTACAATTACTTAGATATTTGTGTAACTTGGTAGAGCAAGTCTTCGTCACATGAACTTTATACATACATCTAAAAAGAACTAAGAGTTATCACAAGTGGAAAATGTATTATATTGACATTAAAGTAATCAGCACAAGGAATTGCAATTGCAATTGAAGCATTTGTCAGTTACCCACGGGTCACCAAGTTTGAGGCACCTAAGGCGTCTCCGATGAGGCTTCTCGTAAGTCACTTGGTCAAATGGCTATTTTCGCGATTTTCCCTTTTATAAATGTAGTTTCAATAGTCAACTGTTTTCTAGAAAGATTGGCATATAGATATCACATGTAGAAGAGAATATCTATATGTTGTGTATACATGGAAGTTAAATATAAGGCATTGATGTTAGAAACTTCTTTCACATTGAATGTTAGAAGTAAATGTGTGTTAATTAGTTATCATTTGAAGGGTTTAATAGTTATGGGGTTTTACTTTATTATATTTAAAGTTGAAGTTATGTGTTATATAGTTATGAAAATGATAATTGATTGTCATAATCATTAGTTTGTAACTGATTCAACATTCAATATTCTTCAATTATCCTGTTCTTCATCATCTTAATGGTAATAGCTTAGGGAAGGCATCATCTGTTTGTATAAAAGTAAAAGGAAAAAAAAACAATAACTAATAAAATTTGTTGTACAAGAATGGGGAAAATAAAATAATAATCAATAAATCTATATTTGAGATCTGTCAACACATTTGTATTTGACAAGTTTTAATATTTAGGTTGTAATTATTTACAAAGAAGCTGGTTGACGACTCCACTGACCATCAAGGCTATAACCTGATGTGATTATTTTTCATGCATTACGTGTTGGTTTAATGAGCCATCTTTACTATATGTCAAAACCGATCGGGTTGGCCATTGCAAATTCTCACCCCACAATGCTTTAAATTTTTTTTTTTTTGTAAGGTTTTATTTGGATCCCGCGGCAACGTGCGGGTAAACCCACTAGTTTATCTACAAAGTTATTAGTGCTATACAAGTATGGGCCGTTCCCTTTAGCTATCTTTAGCTCCACATAGTTTTTTTCAGTTGGACGGAGTAAACCTGTAACGATTATTTTCATGAAAATAAATATTTGATGCAATAGATAATTATACAAAGCAAGATGTGCACATGATCACCTTTATTTTGATGAAAGCCACTGACATAAACAAAATTCTGTTTTAAATTATTTTTTCCTTTTAGTTTTTTTTTCATACGTCTATAATTTTTCATACGACATTATTTTTTAAAAAATGACAAACCTAGGGTTTCATCTTCATCATCATTTCTTTATTAATCGTTAATTAATTCCTTTATATTCCGTTAAACTTATTACAATTAACCTATAACATATCTTCACTGTTTCAATTCCTTAAGATCTGCAACAATTAAGCGAAAACACGTAGATCTCTTTGAGATCTTCACTGAGTTTATATTTTATAATTTTATAATAATTGTTTTCATAATTTTATAATAATCTCTTTGCTGCAACAAACACGATTCGACCCTTCTATTCTCTTACGTTTTTGACTCAGATCTGTTATATCATAATCAATTTCTCAGATCTGTGCTATACTCATACAGATCTAGTCTTTTCTCTATTGTTTTGTGAAAATATCTGGAAAAAAAAAAAAAAAAAACACAGATTTTGAGGCTAGAAAAAACGTTGATTGACATCAGATTTGTTCTATTATCACATATCTCATAGCCAATTTCCCCGATCTGTTCTATATCCATATAGATCTTGTCTTTTTTGGTATTGATTTGAGAAATTATCTGGTTGGTTTGTTTTCGGACCCTTAATTAGGGCTGATTAGATACATAGATACATATATCAATCTGATTTAAAGTTTCATATTTGTATCACGTTTGATTTCTGTTTAGTTTGACTTTGTAAAGTCAAAAAACATTTTAAAGGGAAAGCATAGAAAAAAAAAAAAAATAATCTATATTATCTTATTAATTCCCCCAACGTTCCCCCGTTTGCTTCCGTACAAGTCCCAACGTTCCAGTACTTTCTGCCGGAAACGATACTTTTCCGGTAAGTCCTTACCGGAATTGCAGGCCCCGTCTGCTGCCGACCCCGTCATACATATCCGGCGAGTTCCTCTTAACACCCAACAGATCCAGCAAGGTCCAGACCCAGTCGGTTAATATTTTTCGCTGCAGCGTTCACATCCAGCAAAGGCCCAGACGACTTCTGTCCAGCAAGGCGCACCAGCCACACCCCCGACTCCTCTCCACCGTCAGCTCCGTCCAAGAGAAGGCATTTCATAACTGTGGCCGGCGACAGTTTTTCACCCATAACCCAGGTGCACTCGATCCTAAACAAAACTAGTTAACAAACATAGTTTTTTATACTGTGTGTCTCATTTGGCTTATTGTGTGTGTGAGAGTGGGTATATATCTATATATACTACTTGTGCGTTTGTGTGCTTGTGTGATTAGCCACAACCATAGAAGGTAGGAGGCATGCTCATTCCTTGAGACCGTGTTCGGGGACGAGGGGTGCGAGGGGTGCGGGTAAAGGGAGACTGAGGGGGGGCTGTCTTAGATTAGCTTCTTGGAATGTAGGAACTCTAAATGGTAGGTTGTTGGAGGTAATAGATGTACTTAAAAAGCGTAGGATTCAATTAGCTTGCTTGCAAGAGACTAAGTGGAAGGGAAATAGCGGGACCGAGTGCAACGGGTTCAAATTGTTGTATTCGGGGTCAAATGGATCCAGGAATGGAGTGGGTTTTCTAGTGGATAAGGAATTGCATAAGAATGTGGTGGAGGTGGTAAGATACAATGATAGGATTATGGTATTGAAGCTAGTAGTAGGCGATGAGGTAGTCTCAGTGGTTTGCGCATATGCACCACAACTAGGGCTAGGAGACCATGAGAGGAGGGATTTCTGGGACTGTCTTGATGTAGCAGTAAGGTCTATACCTAATGGGGAAAAAATTTGTATAGGGGGTGATTTTAATGGCCATATCGGTAAGGATAGTGATGGTTATCAAGCAGTCCATGGGGGTTTTGGTTTTGGCGATAGGAATGACCCCGGTAGGGACCTTCTAGATTTTGCAGTGGCCCATGACTTAGGTATTATAAACTCCTTCTTCCAGAAGAGAGATTCTCAGCTAATCACTTTTAGCAGCGGGGGACGACAGACACAAATTGACTTTCTCCTGATGAGGAGAGTTGACCGCCTACGGTGGAGGGACTGCAAGGCCATACCAGGGGAGACAGCAGTGACTCAACATCGTCTATTACTAGCCGATATTGCCATGAGTGAAAAGCCGACTGGCGGGGAAAGGAAGATGAGACCTGCTATCCGTTGGAGAAGTTTGAAGGGGGACAAGATCCCAGTGTTCAAAGAAAGGGTCTTTTCGATGATAGCGTCTCCAATGGATGCAGACCCAAATAGAATGTGGGAGGATATGGCGGCCAACATTACTCATGTGGCGAAGGAGACCCTTGGGATCTCAACAGGTAAGGGTAGTGGACATAAGGAGGCATGGTGGTGGAGTGAAGACGTTCAAAACAAAATAAGGGACAAGCAAGCAAGTTTTAGAGATCTGCGGAGGTGCACAGATGAGGAGGAGCGTGACAGATTGAGGGAGATATACAAAAACGCCAAGAGGGAGGCGAAAAGAGCAGTGGCAGAGGCTAAGGACACAGCTTATAGGCGGATGTATGAACGCTTGGAAACAAAGGAGGGGGAGCACGATATGTTCAAGATTGCAAAGGCCAGAGCCCGTAGGAGACAAGATCTAGGAGCCGTGAAATTTATAAAGGGAGGGGATGGGCAAGTTTTAGTGAAGGATCAGGAGATTAAGTTGAGATGGCAAACCTATTTCCATGAGCTCTTCAACAGTGGGAGGACGTACCAACAAGAAAACAGTAGCAGCATTACTCAAGAGCGCCACCGGGAAAACTGCTACTGTCGGCGTATAACTCTCAGTGAGGTAAGCTTAGCACTTAGGAAGATGGGAAGGGGTAAGGCAGTTGGCCCAGACAACATCCCAATTGAAGCGTGGAAGTGTTTAGGAGAGGAAGGAGTCCAATGGTTAACTAACTTCTTCAATAGTATATTCAAGTCTGGATATATGCCAGATCAATGGAGGAGTAGTGTCGTGGTGCCTATATATAAGAACAAAGGAGACGCTCAATGTTGTGGAAGCTATAGAGGAATTAAGTTGCTGAGCCACACTATGAAATTATGGGAAAGAATAATTGAGACTAGGATTAGAAAAGAAACTCATATTTCGCTAAACCAATTTGGCTTCATGCCAGGGCGGTCAACTATTGAAGCAATCCACATTCTAAGGAGACTAATGGAGAAGTATAGGGAGAAAAGACGGGACTTGCATATGGTGTTCATTGACTTAGAAAAGGCATACGACAGTGTCCCACGTAAGATACTTTGGGATACTTTGGAAGGTAAGGGGGTGCCGGGGAAGTATATAGATATAATTAAGGATATGTATGAAAGGTCTGTCACCTGCGTTCGGGCTCCTGTAGGGGATACTGATTCCTTTCCTGTGGAGATTGGACTCCATCAAGGGTCTGCTTTGAGCCCATTCCTCTTTGCGATGGTATTGGATGAGCTGTCCAAATCGATTCAGGAGGCAGTTCCGTGGTGTATGCTTTTTGCTGATGATATTGTGTTAGTGGCGGAGACCAAAGAAAGTCTGAATGCGAGGGTAGAAGAGTGGAGAGCATCGTTAGAGAGCAAGGGGTTAAGGATTAGTCGCTCGAAGACAGAGTACCTCTACTGTGGTTTCAGTGGTGCAGATGACGTTAGTGACACGCAAATCACCATCGATGGTCAAGCGGTCCCGAAGACAACGACTTTCAAATATCTAGGATCTTTTGTTCAAAATGATGGAGAAATAGATAGAGATGTAACCCACCGTATCCAGGCCGGCTGGTGTAGATGGAAAGCAGCCTCTGGGGTTTTGTGCGACAGGAGGTTCCCAACTAAACTAAAGGGTAAATTCTATAGAGTTGCAGTCAGACCGGCTATGCTGTATGGGTCGGAGTGTTGGGCCATCAAGAAGACTCAAGCTCGCAAGATGGATGTAGCAGAAATGAGGATGCTTAGGTGGATGTGTGGGTACACAAGACTAGACCGAATAAGAAATGACATTGTTAGGGGAAGGCTAGGTTTGGCTAAGATTTCAGAGAAGATAAAGGAGTGGAGATTGAGATGGTTTGGGCATGTGAGGAGGAGGCAGATGTCAGCGACAGTCAGAGTGGTGGAGGAGCTGACTGTTGACGGTAGGAGGAGTAGAGGTAGACCCAAGTTGACATGGGATAAGCGTATTGAACAGGATTTGATAGAGTTGCACCTCTCTGAGGACATGGTCCAAGATAGGAGTTCGTGGAGACGTAGAATTGAGGCTAAGGATTCTTAGGGACTGTTTCATATATACCTTGCTTTAATACATGACACTTTCTATGTTACTATATGTGTTATATTGTTCTTATGGCATATATACCTTTGTTTATAATACATGACACTTTCAATGTTTATATAAATTCAGTATCTCTCCATTAGTTTTTAGTGTTGTTTACTGGTAGTTTTCTGTTTGTCGAGCCGGGGGTCTCTCTGGAAGCAGCCTCTCTATCCGCAAGGATAGGGGTAAGGTTTGCCTACATCCCACCCTCCCCAGACCCTACTCTTAGCTGTGCTAAATTGTGGGATTTACTGGGTAAGGTTGTTGTTGTATTATTTTTTAAAAAATACATCATAAAAACAAGCATTTTATCCTCTTTCATTTGCATATCATATTGCTATACTTTAAAAAAAAATTGTTGGGCTGATAGTACTTGCGTCTAAATGTAAACACTTGATATTATTAGTTGCGTTTAAACATTCTGAATGTAATAATAGTTTTTTTTTTGTTTTTTTAGTTTGTTTCTAATATCATGGGAAAGTTAGGAGAGCTTTACATGGGAGAACCACATTTTGTTAGTTTTATTAATTTATTGACGGAGGAAAAGGTACATTTACATAAAGTATTACTTTTATTAGTTAGTAACCTTACTTTACATTGTTGTTTTTGTATGTAAAAGGCTACTAAACAATAATAAACTTGATATGTATGTAAAAACTTGATATTACCTACTTGCGTTTAAACAATAATAACTTGCGTTTAAATGTAAAAAGTCGATATTACTTACTTGCGTTTTAGCATGTATAACTTGCGTTTGATCATGTCGTTTTACCAGGTCGTCTTATCAGATATAACTTGCGTTTCTAAAACGCAAGTATACCCTCAATAAAACGCAAATTATCAACCCAGCAATTTTTTTTTTAAAAAAAGTATAGCAATATGGTATGGAAATGAAAGAGGATGAAAAGCTTGTTTTCATGGTGTAATTGTTTTTAAAAAAAAATGCCGTATGAAAAAGTTATGGTCGTTTTGAAAAGGAGGGTGGAACTTTAATTGTAACGCCCCGCTATTTTTATTCGAAAAAAAAATATATAATATATATTTATATTATAATCGCACACTGTTAAATTTTCTTTAACGATAATACCTAATTAACAAGAAATATATATATTTTTTTTATTATTACTCACCAACAAATTTAAATTTCTTAATTACGTCATATAGTGACGAAAAGAAAATACATCGGATATTAAACGACTAGTCGATTCTAAATCTAACAAATTACATTCCAAATACTCGTTTTGAATCGAGTAATATAAATAAATTACATAAAATAATTATTCTACTGATTAAACGAATTTAAATTAAAAACGATACCTGAGTCGGTTACTAATTCGTTTAAATGATAACTCTCCACCTAACCACCTACCAACCCTAACTATATAAACACATAAACTCTTTCTTCATCTTATCTTCGTCAACAGGAAAAAAAAAAAAAAAAAAAACCCTAGCCCCCATATCTTCTTCCTCACCACCACCTAAGTCCTCCCTCTAAATCAATAACCCTCCTCGATTTCCTGATATAGATGCATAGTTAATAACTGAAACAAGAAGCAAAACTTATTGATTCATCTTCAACGTCATCATCAGTTCATCACCTCTAATGTCACACCCTCAGATTCCACGTGCGGGGTTTTACCGCGAGGCGCTTGACACACCAGGATCTCAGTCAACGATCACAATAAACATACAACAAACATGCATTCATATATATTTTTAAAATCAAAATATCATGCTTTGAGCCGTAAACCAGCAGCGGAAGCATTTCTTGTTTACAACCAAAAGA
Source organism: Ambrosia trifida (assembly GCA_028751855.1). NCBI lineage: Eukaryota > Viridiplantae > Streptophyta > Magnoliopsida > Asterales > Asteraceae > Ambrosia > Ambrosia trifida. The sequence continues at coordinate 96,072,427 of CM054129.1, read as the reverse complement.
CATATCATTGTTTACAAAACATTGTTTAATATGCTTCAAAATATTAGACGTTGTGCATGACTCCGTGCGCCTAGCCCATTGACTGCTACCTTAGCGACCTGAGAAAACATGCCAAAAATGTCAACATATAATGCTGGTGAGTTCACAGGTTTTCTTTTATAAAAGTGTTGTCACAAGTTCACAAAGATCATTCCCATTAATACTATGTCATAAGAACGTTAGCTAGACGTTAAGTGTTTTTACTACTACGGTTGGGAACCCATTACTAAACATGAACCAAAAGATGATACCAGCCCAGATGACTGGGCTACCGATGCCTCGGTAACCCGATAGGTAGAGACAATATGCACCCGCCCGGCCCCGCCGTCGAGTGGGGTTTGTGAGGCCCAATAGATCTATCCACATTTCCCCCGTTGTGCGTTCCAGCACATTCATGGTTTCCCCTGGGACTTTCCATAAAAGCCGTATAGTAACATAAAGTACCCATAGTATAACATGACCTTTAAATAGTTTGTACAAAGCATGTTTCTCCCCCGAAAGCAAAACAGTAAAAGTGGGGCTGTGAAACTCACCTCGGTTTGCGTTACTTGAAAACAGTTAAGTAATTATGCTATGATAGCCCCAAATAGCGGCGACCTATCATAAGATGTGTATAAGTATCCGGACTAATAACCCGTGGGTTAACTAGTCCCCGAATGTCCAGACCATGACCATAAACGTTTGAAAACATCTTTAACTGTTAACCGACCGTGCCAGACAAGACCCGACATCCCATTGGTGACCCGGCATCCCACGTGTTAGGTAAATACAAAACATCATGCAACATATGCAATTAAACACTTAATACGCGCAATAGTTCACCTAGTCTAGCATAATGTCTGATTAACGCGTAAACAGGTCCGAACACGTGTTACTAAGTCATTGGGTGTATCCCGGGGTTCCTATCATGTTCCTAGGTGTCAAATCATGTTCCGGGATGTCAAAATGCGTTTACGACAGCAGTACACGCGATTAGGAAACCTTCATGCAATTAGGAAAAGTCAACTAGTGAGTAGGAGGGAGTATATAGGCGAGTAGGGCCTATTCGCATGAAGCCTTAGGCGAGTAGGCTCCTACTCGCATGAAGCTTCAGGCGAGTAGAGCCCTATTCGCCTAAAGCACTGCTGTTGCGCGTTTTCGCGCGTTAAACCCTCCAAATCAGATCCGAAACATGTAAAAACACCCAATATCAAAACTTAACTATTAACCAACCCTTTCCAAGCAAAAACCCCCAATTTATCTCTGCTCTAACGGGCTCGGTGCGATTATTTCCAAAAATGGCAAATACTAGGTTTCATTAACTAACCTTATCTTTCCCTATATGGAAACAATCAGATTTCATCTCCTACAAGTTGCAATTCATCATCTCTATGTTATATCATCATCCTAGTATGATTTCTAACCATAAACAAGCAATGAATCACATCATACATCCTATTCTTCAAGAATTACTCAAATGGGTCAAAATGCATACTTGCACCTAAACATCATAACAAGGGCTTAAACTCATAGATAATCATCCTAACAACACCTACACATCAGAAGTACAACAAATTCATGGAAACATTCATGTTATGATCACCAACAATCATCATATGCACAAATACTTCACATATAGCAAGTATTATGGTGTAGACTTGTTTTAGAACTCTTTTCAAAAGGTTTTAAAGACACAAACTTTGCAAAACAAGGTCTGGACTTTTGGGGAACCAAAACAACAACTTTACAAAGGTATAGGATGAAGGACACACCTTAGATTTTATCAAAGAAGGGTGTATAAGCTTGGTGATGGTGTGTTTTGAGGCAAAGCAAGTTCCAGAGGTGTTTCAAGGTGTGTGGGAGGCTTAGGATCAGTTAGGGTTGCACAAATGGTGTTTGGGGAGTCAAGGGTTCTATTTATAGGTGTTTTGACCCGTGTTCAGCAGTATAGGCGAGTAGCAGACCCATTTAGGCGATTGGGGCTCCTACTCGCCTCTATTCAGGCGAGTAGGGCCCCTACTCGCCCCAATCTCAGCCTACTCGCCTAAGCTATAGGCGATTAGGGGTGTCCCCAGCTCCTAATCGCCCCTGTGGTGCTGGAACGGGGTTTTGGCGTGTTAAACACTATTTTAACATATATAAACACGTATTCACATACCGATAAGTCACATAATGATTTCAAACATATAATGCACGATAACTAACACGTTTACATCCGTTCACCAATTCCCGGGACTCGAGACTCGTGTGTGCGTTAAACCCGGCGATTCCACGAATCACCAATCCTTGTACACATGGTTATGGACCGACTCCCGATGACCCATAGGATCATCGTAACGACTCCCGATGATTCCCAGAATCATCATACCAACTCGACTGACCCCGTTAAGTACGTAATATGCATGACTCGCTAAGGTAGACTTTCTAGTTTAGTCAACGTTACTAACCTGAGTTTGCCGGGTGTCACATCTAATCTCAGCCCTACCCCTCTCCAATTAAGCAGCGGCGTCAGCCGCCACAACCACCACCTTATCCTCTCATTCCCTCTCCCTTTCCCTCATCCTCTCTTTTTACAGTGGCCGACCACCCTGTTGATTGGTGGCGGCGGCGTAGAGGTCCAAGCCCTAAGCGCGCATAGCTGATGGTAACAATCGTGGCGCATGAAGAGACGAAGCAGCTGTAACACCCCAACCGATGGCGGAAACATCGAGGTGTCACGTATGAATAATTGTTCAGTAGCTCATGGTAAATAATAAATTTCAATAATTGATTTAAATACATTACATGCAATTGTTCTACAAGAATTTGTACATCAAAATAAAAAAAAAATACTAGATACACATCTTCAAGCATTAACTCTAATCTTCAAGTAAGCTATAACCTGAAACATGTAAAGTTTGAAAATATTTTGGGTCAACAAAAGTTGGTGAGAATTACATAGGTTTGAATAAAAAAATGTTGTACAATTCGAGTATCATGGCTAGTCTAGTCCATATGTGAAAACAAACTATCAGGTAAATCGAGTGCATAATCAACCCTTGTGACTAGAATACTGTGGTCCATCCCATACACATATGGCTCACTTGATTATGTTATGTGTTTGATAACAATCACCCACGCTACCTATGTAGGAGGTACACGTATCCGAGTGGGATTGTCAGTCCAATAGATCTATCATTGTATACCGTCGACTGATCAATGTTAATGATTATGCTAGAATAATGTGCTTACCTTAGTAATGGTTAAGACATAATGCAACATAGAATAACACATAGGCACTTATGATTGAATTGTAAGTTGAATGTTGTAACATGTTTCACCCCAAAATAGTGAAATGGAAAAAATGGGCTATGTAAACTCACCTTGACTGTGATGATGAACTCGTAATAATTCGACGAGAATCGATGAATTTCGCTTGATCCTATATATTTTTATTATTAAAATTTTAGAACATTAATCGACTATATGATTCATTGAGTCATTGATTGTCCGGCGATAGAGACCTTTACAACTCTTAAGCACTTTTCTTAATAGAAGTATGATTTAAACGACACACAAAAAAAAAAATTATTATTAATACATGTATTCTAATTACTAACCCATTTGAAAAGCAATATTATTTAGATGTATATATGTTTGCTTCAAAATCAGTTTATACACTAAAACCTTTACATAGTTGTTTTTTTTTTCCAACGATCCTAATAATAGAAAGTATTTTATATGAATTGTAAAACTAAATAGTCATATATCATATATCATGTAGTATTGAAAATAACCAATTTCATTAGGTGTACAAAAGAATAAGCCAATTCCATGAATATCATCTATTGTGTATTTAGCTATAGATATTTAATTCTTGTTCCTCACATACTATATACCTTATTCAAGTTCTCAATGTTATGACTAATTTGTATGTAAAGTAACAACCACAAATTAATAGGCATAATTGTAATTCATGAGCAAAACATTGTTGTATGAATATATTCATTAAGATTAGAATCCTAGATTTATAAAGGTTTTAATCGCCAGAACTCATGTTTAAGAAGTTATGTTTTAACCAGGTAGGAGCGAGCGTGCACGTGTGCATACACATATATAAATATTTAGCCGGCGATTAGAATTATTACCTCAAAAGTCGAATATGACCAAACGAATTAGAGAGCTAGAGCGGTAGAAGTACGCGGATGCGCAACCGTGACTAAACAGATTGCGAGTGGTGCAGTGGTGCTTTCAACGGAGTAACTTGGACAAGGGAGAACAATATCATAAATTGATTTGAAAAGAGTTCCTTGATTGGAAGGTTATAGGGGCTTTAGAAAAAGAATGGAAGGTTGACTATAATAGTAATCGCATTCCTTAATTTTCGCCAGTTTTGTTGAAGAAGATAATGATTGAAAAAAAATGTATATAATATAAATTATAAACGAGGAAGTCGGTGATTGAATTCAAGGTGGCACCTAATTGATTTATTTGATTAGTAAAATCCTTGTCCACATAATAATAATAAAAAAAAACATTTAAATCTTTTAGTTTATCAAAGTTTCTAATGCACATGGAATATTTATTTATTCCTTCTTAAACGAGATGTGTTTTTTTTTTGTACGTGGATTTCACATTGGCAACAAATTATATAAAAGGAATTTTAAAATATACATAATCAGTTAATTAATTTAAAAAAACTAATTTGATTTTCATCCACATGTTGATTAAATTTTAATTGAATATTTGATTACATCTAATTAGAAAAAAAAATTACGCTTCAGAATTCTAAAATTCTATATTATTATTATACATTTTTTTAGAGTTTCGTTTTTAAGTATTGGAATTTTGTATTATTATTATTATTATTATGTACCAAAATCAGAGATGTTACAGCCAGTGTTGTAATACTCGGTTTGGCCTTGTACTCGGTGACCTACCCTGGAGCGAGTACTCGGACTAATCGGGAGAATACTCGGGGGTCAAGTCGGCCAATGCGGGGAGTACTCGGAGTAATCGACCAACTCGGCTATACTCGGTGACCTACCCTGGAGCGAGTACTCGGGGAGTAATCGGTCAACTCGGCCTTGTTTTGCAACAGAGGTTACAGCAGCAGCGAGCGATTGAGGGTTGGTTTAGTGGTGGTTCTGGTTAGGGATGAGCTCGGGACGGGATCGGTACCAAACCGATACCGATCCCGACAATACCGATACCGAAAAGTCCAAAAACCCAATACCGATCCCGATACCGAACACATACGGTACGGTACGGTATCGGTTCGGTATCGGTACGGTACCGGTATGGTATCGGTATTTTGCCTTAAAATACCGATACCGTACCGATCCCGTACCGATACCGATAATACCGAAACCGAAAATCCATAAATATGGATACCGATACCGATCCCGAAACCCCTCGGTTCGGTATCGGTTCGGTACGGTATCGGGATCGGGACGGGACGGGATCGGTATTCGGGCTTGAATGCTCATCCCTAGTTCTGGTGCTCGACGTTTTGATGGCTCGGGCTGGGTCTAGCATGGTTCAGTCCCGAGTCAGGCTTGGTCTCGTGTGGCGGCTTAAGGGTGGTTGTACTACCGGTGGTGCAGCAGCAATCAAGGCTCGTCTGGTTTTGGGTTCAACTGTGGTTCTGGCTCGGTGGTTATAACGTCGGACTGGGACTCGAGGTTGCAGGTTCCGGCCAGGTCTGTTTTGATTCCAGATCTGCGATGTTTGTTTGTTTGGCCCTACTATGATTCCCTTTTCTTTCGGGTACTATAACAGTCAAACACCTCACGGTCTTGGATCAAACCCGGACTTGGTCAACTGTGGTCAAACATCCAGAACTGGTCAAACTTCTGGTCAACATCAGTTAAGCTGGTCAACTGGGTCAGACTTGTCAACGCTCAGTTCAGGCGCGTACGTGTCGGTTCATCGGTTATATGTAGGAAGGTATAACGCGCACCGTCTCTTTAATTCTTCTACTTTATGTTACGTTGTATTTTTTCATACGTATGTATATAAATATATATAAATCATAGAAGCTTAAGCGAACCGAACCGACATGGGACAATAACCTTTGTATTAATATTTTGAACGATCGGAAAACGACTAACTTATAATAGTGATACTTATTAATGCGATAATAAATAACGCCAAAACTTTACATGTATACATAGTACTTATCCAAAATGTGTAGTCTATCTCTATTATAGCCTGGGCGAGTCAAATAACGATTAACTTATGTTCATGAAAATAACATTATCAAAATGACGAACTATGTTTATGTATTTCTTATAAAGCTTAAAGTTCATGTTCATTATACTTTTAATAACTTGAACCATTTGTCGAGTATAAATAATTAGTTAAATTGTATTTTGTCTTGTGAGTTTGGGCAATTGATGTTTTTGGGATAAAATAGACGACTTGCGTTGTCTGGTTTCTTACAAAAACAGAGGAAACTCTGCGCAAATTTTTATAAAAACACCGGGCATTTAAAACTTATATATTTGTACAGTTAAAGCTATATTTTACAAATAGACCCCATTCAAACTTTATATTATCAAAATAGAAGTATATATCTATAAGTACATATTTATATATATCGCGAGACGAACAACTCGTGCATTATTTTCATTATCCAAAATGTTTGTTTCAGAAATTGGTTTCGAGACGCTATTTTGAATGCTATATTAAAGGCATATATTTTGTGTGATTATACATACACATACACCTTTCAAGAAACTAAACCAAGTCCCATCGGTTCGTCCAAGTTATAAATACCTTAAGACGAGTATCGTTTTCAATACGAGTCTAGGTAGTTGGATAAACTATCTTTATAACTAAGAAACGAAACAAGCTTATTTGCATTAGAATGTGAGGCATCGTTTATTTGTAATAGGATACAAGAGTTCAATTAATCCAAGTTCAGACTTTATCTTGCTAGTGCTTACATAGTGAATTTCAGGTGAGTTTACATAGCCCCTTTTTTTCCTTTCACTATTTTGGGGTGAAACATGTTACAACAATCAATTTAAAATTCAATCATAAGTGTCTATGTGTTATTCTATGTTGCATTATGTCTTAAACATTACTAGGGTAAGCACAATTATTCTAGCATAATCATTAACATTGATCAGCCGACGATATACAATGATAGATCTATTGGACTGATAATCCCACCCGGATACGTGTACCTGCTACATAGGTAGCGTGGGTGATTGTTATCGAACACATAACATAATCGAGTGAACCATATGCGTATGGGATGGACCACAGTATTCTAGTCACAAGGGTTGATTATGCACTCGATTTACCTGATAGTTTTGTTTTCACATACGAACTAGACTAGCCATGGCACTCGAATTGTACAAACTTTTATTCAATATACAAACCTATGTAATTCTCACCAACTTTTGTTGACCCAAAATATTTTCAAACTTAACATGTTTCAGGTTATAGCTTGCTCGAAGATTAGAGTTAATGCTTGAAGATGTGTAGCTAGTATTTTTCATTTTGATGTACAAATTCTTAGAACAATTGTATGTAATTTATTTAAATCATTTATTGAAACTTATTATTTACCATGAGCTACTGAACAATTATCAATACGTGACATCCCGATGTTTCCGCCATCGGTTGGGGTGTTACATTAATGACGCTAAGAAATTACCATCTTGCCTCTGATTACTAAATTTAATCCTACGCTCCATATTGTTTCTTACACTTTGTACAATAAGTGACTTTTTACGTTAGCCTCTCCCATATTTGTGTAAAGATAAAGGATTTTATAACGATATAAAAGTAGGGATATGATAATTGCCATATTTGAAAAAGAGTTAATTGCCAATTTAGTCCCTAAGGTTTGTCAAAAATTGTCACTTTCATCAAAAAAAATTTTTGTTACATCTGTGTCCCTGAGGTTTCATTTTTTGCCATTTTAGTTATCAGCACTAACTCAGTTAACAAAAACCCAGTTAAGTCAAGGGCATTTTTGTCCATACACACCAAACTTTTCCTTTTGCCATTTTCATCCAAAACCCTTTTTAAATTTATTTTGATTTTCTTTTAGATATTATATTGTAACACCCCGCCGTAACACGGGTCTCGTTAACGGGTCGGGTCATACCCGACCACCCGATTATAAAATAATAATAAAAATAAAGTCTATTATTGCAGCCAAACGCCCTTTTTCCGCTATTAAACTTGTGACATCCACACCTTGTACTTCACACAAATACACACTTCTAGCCCGTCACCTATTTTAAATTTTCACTTTCAACCCTTGTGTTTGCACGTTTTACACCCAAACACTAAATTATTATTTAATAATATATATGGTTATTATAATAATTAAACAAAAGTCAATACAAAACATGCATTTTTGGCGTGGAAGAATTTGAACCAAGAACACATTGTGCATTTTTATGAGAAATGAGAAACTGTCGAGGAAACGAAAGACACGTCTGGATTTTCTTGCGTAACCGACGAAGTGGAAGCAATACCATTATCACAATTAAATCTTGTTATTTAAACCCATTAATTAGCAAGCCGAAACCATCGGACCTTGATGTTTCATCGTAACCTATTCGCGAGCATAAAACTCACACCAACACACAACATTTCAACCATTTTTTTTTCTTCTCCGATGAGAATCCAACAACTCGGAACCACCCCTCCCCCCTTAAAACCCACTGACCTGACACCACCCTGAACCGACGACACCGATCGTCCGCCACCGCTACCGCTTGTGACCGAGACCAACCATAACCGCATCACGGTCACTATTGTTCGACTACCACAAATTACCTTCACCAATTACCAATGAGCTCCGTTCGACGTTTGAAGCGACCTTGATCCGCGAAGCTGTGGAATAATCGATTGGGGTGTTCAACCATCGTGTTCCGATCGAAATCCACTTCTCGTTTGAGGTAAGTTCAGGAACTCTAGTTGTCGTGAGAATTTATGGCTAGTAATAGGTTAATACAAAACCAAGTATTTGAACCTGGTGTGAGCTAGGTTGGTATAGTTTAATCCTTGGAACATAGAAGTGTGATTCAAAAATCGTTGGTTGTTTTGTAGACATGGTGGATGGTGGTTAAAGGAAGTGGGTATAATTTAATGGGTGGGTTAATAAACAAATGAATCATCTACCTTTATAACTGAATGTGTTATTAGATAAATGGGATTTAAAAAGCTCAACAAGTAACATGACTAGCGTATTTATATATCTTATTTATATAAAGTTAAAATATTTTTTTTTCTCGGTTATAAAAGCATAGCTAAGTAAAAGTTATAAATCTTTTGCAAAAAAATGTTGGGATCCATACAGTGACTTTAGTTTTAAAGCCAAAACAATTTTATTTCTTGAACTATTATAACCCCATATTTTGTATATGTATAACTAAAGGCCTTTATTAGTTTAACTTTACATAAAAGGCTTTTATAGGTTTATAAATCGTTTATCTTAAATTTTATTCATAATTTTCTATACAGATTTTATTTTGTAAGGCTAAAACTTGGAAACTAACCATTTAAAAATCATTGAGTTATTTAAGAAAACGATTATTGAATTATTTAAATAATAATAAAATAGATAAATCAAAATTGATATACATTACCCAAACACCATAACTATAGATACTAAAACGTCACTTCTTAATTAGGTTCAAGCATCATGCATCGATTCTCATTGTTTCCTTGCAAGTCATCATCACAATCACAGTGAGTATATCTTTCCCCTTTTTACTGTTTTACTACTTTGGGGTGACTCATGTACTTATATATTAATCAAGTTTCAATTTCTTATACTCAATGCAATTCTCATGTGTGTTTGCTTTATGTTAATTGGTGTGTCTATGACTTGTCAAAATCATTAACCGTTGGGCGGCCTAGCTTTTCAATGAATAGTACTATGGTATACCCCCTTGAGACTCTGTTGAGAATCTTGGTCATTGTCTTGTTAATTCATTATTCAGTTGGTTAGTCATGTGTTAGTCATTATTCTCAGGTTTGGTTTTGAACGGATATTACTTATTACATAATTGCAAATGGTACCGCACATGAATTGCTAAACATTTTTCCTACTATATTTATTCAAGCAGGGTATGCTCACAAATACAATTTTTGTATTGACCAAATTATTTTGTACATGTTTCAGGTTGTTTTGAGATGCATCTTTTAAGCTTTCGGATTTATATTTAGATTTTGATTCATTGTATTTCAATTTAGTTGACAGTTAGAATCGTTGTATTTCATTTCAATGTAATAAATTATTTAATCAATGTATTCAAATTTACACTTTAGTCCATGAGCTATTGAACAATCGTCACTACGTGGCACCTCGATGTTTCCGCCATCGGTTGGGGTGTTACAGATTGGTATCAGAGCCATGGTTATAGGGAATTAGGTTATTAGAATGCCTTTTAGCCTAGTCTATAACTAAGCTTACTTTCACGAGTCCTCTCGTGTATATTTCTCTTATTCTTATATTTTCTTTTTCAAGATATTTTAGCTATGATTCTTTCTCCTTTTTCTTTTGGTATTTTTCTTGGAGTGGAAGACATTTGTATTTCACAAACAAAACGATATCACCAAGTTAGGAGTGACATCCATACCTTGGTGATTAGTTTCACTCCTCTATATGTTATTTATCGTAGGAATACATGTTTGAGATAGGAGTGACATCCGCACCTCAAAGAGTATTTCCTTCAAAAAGAAACTTAACCACTAAGCTGGGAGTGATATCCTTAACTTAGAGATTGGTTTCATTCCAATGGTTTTCAATTTTGAAATACATCTTTGAGTTAGGAGTGAAATCCACATCTCAAGGATCTATTTCTGCCTCTCGTTTTTTATCTCGCTAAGGTTTTGGAATTTACTAGTGATGGGGCACGTACAATCTGGAAGGGTGAGCGCCTGTATCCTGAGTTTTCTGTCTAGGTCTGGTATTTCGTATAAATCCCAATCAGACGAGGGACCCGTATATCTACCTGGGAACTCTAGGGATGAGCATTCACTTATAGGCTAAAGTACACCCCCACAAGTCACTAGGAAATTTCAAATACTCGAGTTAGTCAAAGTTTACTATGGAAATAATTCCAATGTTTTATATCATTAATATTTATATTTGTTTATTATTTGAAGACTCAATTTAATCACTTGATGTTTCATATGCCATTATTCATTGATCATTCGCTTTTGAATTCCTTATCATTATTATTAAAACTTTTTTATCGTTATATTATCACATTAAAGCTTCCACTATTTCACTTATGTTTTGAGACTTTTACACTATAAGGTATTACTCTTTTTCCGTTAAAACATTTTTACCAACGACTTAAGTTTTTAAACTCTGTGTTTAACTTCGACCACATTCTGATTTTAAGAAAGTTGCGTCATCATACAGTTAAAAATGAACATGTTTTCCCAAACTTATTATTCAATCTGTTTTATATCTCCATGTTTACAAACTTACTTGATCGAAGTCACACTATATCCTTAAATTATGACTTACAATACTCCCAACACAATATATCCTCATATATTTAATATTAATATAGCTACACCCAGTCGCCTAAGTCATAGCCAACTACCATTAGTTAGAACTTCATAGTCATACTAAACTCATACATAAATGCCTATCTACACGATACACACTAGTACACTACTCTCTAAACGATTAATTTGACAACTTATCCTATAAGTCTTTTCACAAAGCCTATTCGCCAAATTAGAACACACTTTTCATACACCTTGTGCCTTGAAACAAATAGCCCGCTATGAGCCCAAAGAGATGCCTTAACGATCCTGCAAATAAATGATCTTTCAATGTATAAATTTCGTAAAAGTTTGAAAATTTAAAAGGTTTCAACTTTACCCAGTCTTAACGGATAACACTTCGATTTTCTCAACATTTCATAACAATTAAAAATTTCTGACTTTTCAACCCACAAGCTAAAGAAATGTTTAAATACAGAAAATTTTATTTTCCAAAATTCGTCAAGGCATCTGGGATCATTCACAACCTTCACGCCATTTTAAATCTTGGTCTTTTGAAACATAATAGATTTACACATACCTCATGAAATGGTTTCATCTTGCATTTTATAAACTTGTATTGCATATTTTACAGGTTAAATGTAAACCTTCTTGTTTTCATACAACAGATTCAATATATGTTTTCGCGAAAAGAAACTTGCGACTAAAAATATACTTTATAAACAATTTTCAACTCGATTTCTCGTAAACACATGAAAATGTGTACCTACGAAATCTTTTCAAGTGAACCTGTTTTGAACTTAAAACATTCTTCGGTTTCTAAAAAGTTATCCTCATGCCAGTAGACTATACGTCTGTTCTGCGCACTTTCATTTACAGTAAATTTCGTTATTACACCATTATATTTATAGTCACGTTCGCACATTATCTTATTATTCTCGTATTATTCTTTTATTGGTGGTTATTTTCACGCGTTATTCACAACTATTCTCGCACTAGTTATTAGTAATTATTCTTACAACACTGGTTTTGAGCATTAATTTAACTCGTTTACTTTCATTTTGTGCAAATTGTGTGATTTACTCAATTTACGTTACACTATTCTTTCAGTCGAAATTTTATGCTATACTTATATACTTACATGAACGCATATTTGGTATGCATATATTTTTTATTTATTTATTGTGAGCAAACCCCTGTTATACCTTACATTATTTTGTTCATTGGCATGGCCAACGAACATACTAGTTGATAACTCGTATGGGATCTAAGCCAGTGCCCACGTACGACTCGGATTAGAGTATTTATTTAATCCGAGGGGAACGGTGTAAATCTCGGAATTTATCAATATAGGTGTTTAGAGCCCAACGATGTGAACAGAAGTTACCGGTTAAGGGTGAACCCGAAAGGGAAGAACCTCTAACCATGTCTATTACTTACCTGTTACTCTCATTACGGTTAAAGGGTAAACCCGAAAGGGAAGGACCTCTAACCATGTCATTGTTTCATTGCAGTATCAATTACTTAGCATATCATGATTGCACGCATTTGTTTCTAGTATCACGTAGGATATGGTTATGGAAAGGCATAACACCCTAGTGTAAGGTAAATCGATGATTACGGTCCGGAACGCAATCATGGGTTTACAGGTACATGAGGGTGGTGTGTAATTCTATTTAGGCTATTGGTAGACAATCAGTACGAGTCCAAAGTATCGGGAGTGTGGTGGGTCAGCTGCGGTACACCCTATATATAAGCATAAACGATACTGCGGGAACGGACTAGGAGTCTAACCAAGAACCTACCCATTACCCATTACTACCTCTTCTTTAGATCATTGGCTAGCATTTTCGATAAGAATGTTCTTACGTGAGCTTCAATTCGTCTTCCTAGAGTCTTTCTCTTGACCACCCACACGAAAAACACTAACTTTGTATACTCTTACACTCTCTGTTAGTCGAAATTCTGTCGCATATCCTTAGTAAAGTTCGGTCAGGAATCTTTCTAAAGTAGGGGAGACTACCTTCATTAGTGTCTTTGCCTTCACTCATTACACGTTCCCAAAACCCTTCTCATTTAAATTCATAACTTTCTAGCTTTGAAATAACTGTCAAAATTTTTTTTGAAGCTTTTGCTTTGGATATTAAACAACTATTTTAATTTTGCCAAATCATGATTTCTACATTTTCCTTTCTTCACCATTAAATATTGCTGTTCACATAAACATCCGTTTGAAAGTAATTTCAAGACGAAATTCTCTATAGTAGGGGAGACTGTGACATCCACACCTTGTACTTCACACAAATACACACTTCTAGCCCGTCACCTATTTTAAATTTTCACTTTCAACCCTTGTGTTTGCACGTTTTACACCCAAACACTAAATTATTATTTAATAATATATATGGTTATTATAATAATTAAACAAAAGTCAATACAAAACATGCATTTTTGGCGTGGAAGAATTTGAACCAAGAACACATTGTGCATTTTTATGAGAAATGAGAAACTGTCGAGGAAACGAAAGACACGTCTGGATTTTCTTGCGTAACCGACGAAGTGGAAGCAATACCATTATCACAATTAAATCTTGTTATTTAAACCCATTAATTAGCAAGCCGAAACCATCGGACCTTGATGTTTCATCGTAACCTATTCGCGAGCATAAAACTCACACCAACACACAACATTTCAATCATTTTTTTCTTCTCCGATGAGAATCCAACAACTCGGAACCACCCCTCCCCCCTTAAAACCCACTGACCTGACACCACCCTGAACCGACGACACCGATCGTCCGCCACCGCTACCGCTTGTGACCGAGACCAACCATAACCGCATCACGGTCACTATTGTTCGACCACCACAAATTACCTTCACCAATTACCAATGAGCTCCGTTCGACGTTTGAAGCGACCTTGATCCGCGAAGCTGCGGAATAATCGATTGGGTTGTTCAACCATCGTGTTCCGATCGAAATCCACTTCTCGTTTGAGGTAAGTTCAGGAACTCTAGTTGTCGTGAGAATTTATGGCTAGTAATAGGTTAATACAAAACCAAGTATTTGAACCTGGTGTGAGCTAGGTTGGTATAGTTTAATCCTTGGAACATAGAAGTGTGATTCAAAAATCGTTGGTTGTTTTGTAGACATGGTGGATGGTGGTTAAAGGAAGTGGGTATAATTTAATGGGTGGGTTAATGATCAGAACCGGCAACCACCATAACCCATCCTCCTAATCCTCATCGAACCATCATCATCCTTGCACCATCTTGATTATAATCGGTAACCAACCATCGGACCACCCCTTTTTGTTTATAATAATAGTCCGGTAAAACCATCCCACTGTTTCTAGCCTAAATTATCAACCGAAACCCGATAACCACCTTCAATTTTGTAACCTGACAGTCACCGGAGTTATGGTGACTGTCTTGGGTTCCTTGTCTGATTCAATAATACCGATAATATTTCCTTTGGTTTCTGTTACGAATTGTACCCGGTAACCCTCAAGTTGAACTCCAAATCGTGACCCTGTTCTCATGTTTGGGTTATGAAGTTTGACTAATTGATAACTATCGTTCTGATATAATAACAGGACAATCACCATATCCGGTGACTGTCACAGGAGTTTGTGTTTTCTGTGATTATCGTATGTGTGTTGGTCTTCGATTTCATCTAATCTAAAGCTGGGTTGACACTGTCGTTTGGTGGGACCGGCTGTGGGTTCGGTCGGGACGGTGAATGGATCTATGGCAGCGGCGCCGCCGTTGACGTGGAGGTCCGACGGTGGTTGTAGCTCTGCCATCGAGAGAGAAATAATTTTGGTGGAGAGAGGTTGTTTTGATAATGGTGTTTATATGATTGATATCAGTAAAATAAAAGTTTGGTGTGTATGGACAAAAATGCCCCTAAGTTAACTGGGTTTTTTTTAACTGAGTTAGTGCTGATGACTAAAATGGCAAAGAAATGAAACCTTAGGGACACAGATGTAACAAAAAAAAGATTTGGATGAAAGTGACAATTTTTAACAAACCTCATGGACTAAATTGGCAATTAACTCTTTGAAAAATGAAATTAGTAGATATATTGTATTTTCAATTATGCATTTTAATGACGATTGATATATTTTTTATTTAAAGAAGACTTTGATTTAAATTTGTACCATGTGAGCCAACTCGACCTGACCCGAAGCGGACAAAAAAAAAATCAATATTTAGCGACAAATAACTGACCTCAATGTTTTTGCCCCCATGAAAAAAATTCCTAAGTCCGTCATTGTTTGTCCCTACAACCTATTGGTGATTTATTACGCATGTTATTGTTTGCATAAATGTATATTCATACTTAATGCATTCGATAAAGTAGGTCTAATCGTGTTGACAAGTCATAGACGACCAATGGTGGATCTAAAAAAATTTTAGGAGTAACGTTAAAAAAAAATAGTCGTATTTTGATACAATGTAAACGAAATAAAAATAAAAACATGAAAATAGATAAAGTTACACACATACCTAATAGATTTCACCTCTTCGGTTCTTGAAATCGAGTCATTACGTCATCTTCTTTTACTTTACCAAAAGTTTCTTTTTCAACCGCACAAATTAAAGCATTGTTCAACTAGTCCCCACCCATTCTATTGCGTAAATCCGTCTTGATAAGCTTTGTTTTAGAAAAAAAAAAAAACACCACTCAACGGTTGCGGTTGCAACCAGCAAAACCAATGCTAACTTTAATACCTGGTAAACCAAAGGAAGAATTTTATGTTTTCCGGTTTCCACAATTACACAAATTATAAAACAACAATTATAACTCAATTTAAAGAAAAAAAATATTCACAAGTCACATGACACTTCATGGCTCCAGGGGCGAACATAGGCGACGAAGGGATGGCTGCAGGGGGCGGAGCCGCGAAGGAGGGCGCAGGAGGTTCTTAATTCGAGTTTTGGGGGTAGGGTTTTAGGGAATTGGGGTAGAAGCGATGGGGAGCCATGATCTCGTTTTTTTTTTTTTTTTTTTTTTTTTTTTTTTGGTTAAGTCTTAGTGGGTTGGGACGGTAGGCTGGTTTGGGTTATGTTAATTTTCTTGGGTATTTGGTTACTTTAGTTGGGTTAGTGTTTGGGTTTAGTATTAGTTAATTCGAGTCCGATATATATTTTTCGAGTTACGTAAAATTTATTTTAGAGGTAACATTTTACAAAAATCTTAAAAAAATAAATAAGAATTTCCCACTACGTGCGAAAAACCAAGGGGCCGCTGGCGCACCCCTAGCCTTTAGGTCCGCCCCTAGAGACGACGCGATTAACGTAACGGGTATTAAAAATGAAAATGACATATGCGAAAATGAACATAAATAACTAAATAAGAGGGTGTTTGGGATTGAGTTTCAAAACAACTTATTGACTTATTGGCTTTTCCAAGAAGCCAATAAGTCAATAAGTTGTTTGTGTAACCCAAAAACACTTTCTGTTTTGACTTTTGGCTTTTAAGGATTGAAAAACTGTTTTTGAAAATTTAGAAATCCTGGCTTTTGACTTTTGGAAAAAAAATAAAAATTTACCACCCATACAACCAATATTCACAATAAGTTAAGCGAAACACTTAAAAAAAAAGACAATCTATTGACTTTTTAACGTTTCTGATCCCAAAGGCTAATCCAAACACTTTTTTTAAAACTTAAAAAAAAAAATAAAATAAATAAACACTTTTGACTAGAACTTTCCAAACTCAATCCCAAACACCCTCCGAGAGAAAGAACATAATAATAACAAGTAGAGTGAGTGAGTGAGTAAGGTTCCAAGTGCATCATAATCTCCTGCGTGCGGCAGCCACCATGTCAACCAACTTCCAATCCATCCCTCTCATCGGTAACTCCGATTTCTTTTCTTTTCATTTCAATTTTCATCTTCTTATCTGCATTTATCAATATATTTAAATATAATAATAGATTCAGAACAAATATAATAATAATAATTCTTCAAAATTGATGACAATATGTTAGCAATCAGAACAAATATAATTAATAATTTGGCTATGAGTAATATTTTGGACTCCGGAAGCGTTAAGTTTGCTAATATTTATATTTGCATAGGACCTACCTCATTATCTGCTTCTCTGCATATTTCCATAAAGTAGATTCATATCCGCCTGATATACAAATTGTTTTTAATGAATCTGGAAGCATAAACTATGCGTCGGTTGCTTTTAACGGTCGGAATTGATGAGGATTTGTTTGTTGCAGACTGATAATTGAATTAGCAGTTTGGAAACTCTGATTTGGAGCCATTTCTTGTTTTAGATTTGGAAACTAGTTTTCCGGATTCAGATCGCCTTCTTGTAATCAATGATACGGAATCTGACTTGTGATATTCGTTGTAAATTAGCGCACAAATTGTATTATGAATATGGAAGCTTATACTCCGTGTTTGATAAGAATATAGTCAAAATTGATGCGAATTTGTTTCGTTGTAGAGAAATCGATGATTGAATTAATAATCAGAAAGCTAAGTAGCGTTTTGGACTCAGGAAGGGTTACGTTTGATGTTTTGCTTGAATCTGTGATTGAAAAAACAGATTGTTTAGATTTATATTATCGGTAGTTTGGTATTTAAAAAGCATCTCCTTATCTGCTTTTCTGTATATAATAATTCTATAAAGTAGATTCAAATTCGCCTTCTCGTAGTTAATTTTATAGAATCATACTTGCTGTCTTCGTTAGCGGTACAAATTGTATTATGAATCTGGAAGCATATACTCCATTTCGAATAAAAATATACTCAAAATTGATGAGGATTCGTTTGGTTGTATAGAAATTGGCGATTGAGGGGGTGTTTGGGGTTGCGTTTTGAAATGGATTTTTAGATTATTGCGTTTTGAAAACCCAAATAATCAGTTTTTAGTGTTTGGGGTTGAGCAACGAAATGAATTTTTAAGCTACCAAAACGCAATAATCTAAAAGCAACTCCACCCCTGCTTTTCCAAAACGCAGAAGCTAATTAGAAACCTTTGAATTGGAGCTCAGTGGTTTACTGTATCCAGGAAGCCTTGATATGATGTTTTGCTTAAATATTTGGAAAAAAAAAAACTGTCTACATTTATAGTATCGGGTTTCCTTTTCTTTATTTGGCAGATATCGGTCCTTTGGTAGCTAAGTGTGATGATCCAAATGCCATGGAGGATAAAGATGTTGCGGAAGTTGTTATACTTCTAGATAGGGCTTGTAGGGATGCTGGTTTCTTTTATGTGGTAATTTCGCTTACCTTTGTTTCTTGATCATTTAACCAAATGGATATTAATTTAATATATGAACAGAAAGGTCATGGCATTCCTGATTCTCTTATTAAAGAGGTTAGAGATGTAACGCACAAGTTCTTTCATCTACCTTACGAGGAGAAACTCAAGATCGAGCTATCTAATGAAACTGGATACAGGTGTTCCTCCAGTTATATTAACATTTTCACTTGATTAAAGTTAATAAAATGCATTTTACAATCATCTGAGGTTTAAAGTACAGGGGATACCAGCGAGTTGGTTTGAACGTAACTAAAGGCGTACCTGATAGGCACGAAGCTATTGATGTAAGCTTTATAGGTGGTCATAAATGGCATAAACTATATAGCAAGTTTCATATTTTCGGTTCTTTGTTTAAATTGATATGAAGGATAGTCACATGTAGTAGAATTTGTTATCCATCATCTTATGATTGCTTTTTTAACAGTGTTATAGAGAATTAAACAAAGGGATGTATGGAGGTCTTGGTGACCCATTAGTAGGTACCAACAGATGGTATGTGAAACTTTGAACTCCCATATTCATATCACAACTTCGGATTGTTATCATTAATAAAATTTGGTTTTGGAATTTTAGTAGATCCATTTAAAGCTCATTGGAAATATGCCTTTTGTATTCTCAGGCCAACAGACCCTCCTAACTTTAAGAAAATAATGGAAGAGTACCTCGTCCTATGCACAGGTATCTAAATTTTAAAGGCTGCTAGTGTGCATTCCCCGTAAATTTGTTCGCTTTGCTTCGTGTCTTTCTTGTTTCTATTAACCATTGATCACTGATTGGTGGTTACTGGTTACCGACAGAGTTATCAAGAAAAATCATGCGCGGGATTGCTCTGGCTCTCAGTGTACCAGTAGATGCATTTGAAGGAAAAATAGCCGGAGATCCATTTTGGGTGTTGCGGATTATAGGTTATCCTGGCGTCACGTCTATAAGTGATGAGGGCTTGCCAAAAAATGATGTTGGATGGTAATTCAGTTTGTCGTATCGAACAGTTATGTTTTTTTTTCTTCAGATTTGCTGCTCTCATTTAGTCTCTTTCTTGTTATGTTACCGTCGCTTGTCCGAATTATCCAGTGGGGCTCACACAGATTATGGTAAGTTTCTCAAATTCAGACTTGGGAGTCTCTCGATTACAGTGTTGATAAAGGATTTTACGTGTCATGTTGCAGGCCTATTGACATTGGTTAATCAAGATGATGACAAAACTGCACTTCAGGTATCTGGCTTCTCAAATTGTGATGCTACAAAATAAAAACATAAAATAGAAAAGCTCGGCTTATTACCTTGTAGAAGACTCTTATAACTATAGTTTGGGCATACTCAATCTTACTTTGATGGCCTGGCTTATGATTTGATCATAATCTTATGCTTAGAAATGCTAATTCGCAATTACCGGATTTGTGAAGGTGAGAAACCTTTCAGGCGAGTGGATATCAGCAGTTCCCATCCCTGGAACATTTGTCTGCAATATTGGTGACATGCTGAAGGTACATACAATAGCCTACGATTACCCCCCGGACCCTATTTTACGCTCTACACTTGTTGATTATCCTATATAATATTTGATTTAATGTAGATTCTAACAAATGGTATTTACGAATCAACACTGCATCGGGTTATTAACAATTCCCCAAAATTTAGAGTCTGTGTGGCGTATTTCTATGAGGTCAGTCTTTCTTTCTCTTTTTTCATGTGTATACTGTATAATATTGTTAAATTGATCCTCAATTGCTTATGTTAATATTTTGAGCAGACAAACTTTGATGCTGTTATAAGTCCTTTGGATATGTGCCTAAAGAAGACTGGTGGAAACAAGAAACTTGAAACAGCTGTCTATGGAGAGCATCTAGTTAGTAAAGTTACCACTAATTTTGCATATTGATGCTGCTCTCTCTCTCTCTCTCTCTCTATATATATATATATATATATACATACATGTATATGTATATATGTGTGTCTGTGTGATGTTCAATTGAGAACCAGTAAATAGTTAGGATCCAAATGAAGCTGATGCGGAGCAACAATAATATCTTTTATTTTATTTGTTTAAATTTTGAATTTCCTAAATTATCTTATTTAGTTTCCTATTTGTGTTATGAGTCAAAGTTATAAATTAGGGTCTAGGGTTTATTGTTTTAGTTAGTTCTTGATTGAATTTTAATTGAAAAGAACTTTGTTCTTGAACCTTTTGGTTCCTTTTGAGGCGTGTGATTATCAATTGCTTATTGAGCCATTTGATCGCTTCCGAAACTGCATCAGAACCACTTTTTAGTCATTGGATTGTATTTCAGTTGATGGTTCTTACGTCTCTTCCATTCCATGAATCACAACCGTTCCTTTTCTTTATGTTTCATGATCAAAGGCTAAAAGGGGGTATCGTTTAGTTTCTAATTATTCAGTGGTTCTCGTTTGGGCTTTACTGAATCGATTGTATATTAGCTTTAAGTTATTGGGATCGGCTATCGCTGAAGCTAGTATATTGGCTAGCTATGGTTGGCCTTTTGAGTGCTTGTAGGATTTAAATTATTTTGTTTCTGAATAACGAGATAAGTTATAACCAGTTTGAGAGCTATGCGTTAGAGTCTTAGTTTAGGTGTGTTTGGTATCGCGTTTTGTAAGTGATTGTATGATATGGAACAATCAAGTCAATTAGTGGGTTGCAGAAGATAGTGTTTGAATATGCTTATGTTGTTTTCAAGTGTGATGTTCATATATGACCCATTTATAATTAGCGACTAAATGATCGCCTCAGAAAGATGTGTCAAATGATGAAGGCAAGTGACTAAAGTCATCAATAAAGGCGATGAAATAACGGTAATTGGAACAAAACAAAACATGTGAGAGCCCATGTGTAGCAGTTGGCCGCACAGTAATCCTGTTCCATGCAACATTCACCTCAAATGTTAACTGTTCCTACCACCAAATTGATCATTGGTTCTTTGATGAATCAACAATAGGTAGCAAACTCTAGCGACTATGTCCGAAATGACTTTGTCAAGCACCATTGCGGCTTCAATAGATGTCTCCTTGTCCACAACTCACAAGCGTGAAAAGTAAACATTTGGCAACACTTTGTTGCATTAAGATCACATTTTATATGTATTTGAAATTGAAATGCAGCCATGTTTGTTTATTTGGAAAAACACAAAAATAAACATTGTTGATTAATGTGTGTAGCATCTGAGTTCAGTTTCAGCAAATATGATATTTAAAATGTTTTTAGGGTTCAGATTTCAGACTTCTGCTACCATATCTGAAATTGCAACAATTGGATACGCGTGCTGTTGAGCCAATCGAGCTTCAAACACCAACAATTTGGAACAAGGCTGCGCAACCATACATCGAATGCCAAAGTTCTTGACGTTAAACACAAACATAATGAAGTTGTAGAATTCAACATTAGTTTGGATTTAAACTGCATTCTTATTAGTATTTATATCAAAGTTTACAATTAAAGAATGTGGTTTTGTAACATGTATCAAGTAAAAGATGGTAACTTTACTTACTGTCTAGTTGTTTTCACATAAAGAGGGAACCGAACTCCACGATCCCGAAGCCGATCAACAACACTGTAAAGATACTCAAAACTGAGCGTCCGTTTTATATTGAAATCGTCGCGTATATCAGGATGCGTCTCAAACCATTTTCTCAACATCCCGTAAACATGGGATATTATAATATTCCATCGAACGGGGTACTTCTCGCAAAGCTTCAAGTACTCGACCACCAAGTCCCCGCGGTCCAGTTTTCCGTCTTCAAAACCTTCTTCACCATCTTCAACCCATTCACCGCTTCTGAACCCACCAAAGAGTGCTGGGTTGTCAAGGAGAGCCTCTGCTGACATTACTCCTTCAACACCTGTAGTTACATGTTATGGTTAACCTGACCCGTAATAAAAATGGCATGTTCCCCAATGGCCCAATATAACCCGTTACAAAACCACCGGGTGAGCATGGGTGGGTTCGGTTATGGGCTAAAACTGAACCTGTAACTGATGTTTCAGCTTTTAGATTTTCATAACCCATCGGTTTTGGTTATAAAAGGTTCAGCTAATTTCGTTATTTAGACGTATATAACTATCGGTTTTGCAGTCATAGTTTGATTTTGATTTTTTTCTACATTCCTAACTAACCCATCCAATTTGCCACCTCTACCTGTAGTTTTCAAACAGCTTTGAACATCATCCATGTGACGGATGTTCCCATTTGCAAGAACCGGGATTTTGACGGCCTCTTTGACAGATTTAATGGCATCCCAATTGGCCCTCTCTCGTGTTCTTCCCTCTCTGGTTCGGCCGTGGACGGCTATGAGTGAACAACCAGAATCTTCTAGTAACTTGGCGTAGTTTATTGTGTCTTGCAGTACTGGAAATATACGGATTTTGCAGGATACAGGGACACTAAGATTGGTGGCTAGTTTTTCAACAAGAGATTTAACAAGAGGAAGATCATCCATAAGAAACGCACCATAGTTACCAGTCCGGGCAATGCGTTGAGGACACCTGAAAATAAAGAACACAATATGCACTATCCAGATAATCCAATACATCAATAAGATAGCTTAGTAAATGCTTAGCCCGTTTGACTGGTTGTTTGACATTTATATCATGTGGGCGTCGTTCGATTTTGTCAGTTTGATGTTCAACGGGTTGGCCAATGGCTTGGAATTTGAACCGGCTGTATAAACTGAATTAGCTGTTTGACCTTTTTAATTATTCATTTTTTAAATATGCAGGTGTGTATATGTATGTATTATATTCATGATTGGAAAAAAAAAAAAAAAAAAAAAGTTCAGCTCAAACTAAACCAAACCATCAAATTGACAGCTTTGGTTTAGTGTTTCCAAAATGTAGTTAGTGGTCCGGCACAGAATTAGCATAAAATCCGGCCAAACTGTACCGTACACCCATCATGTGAAATGAGAACAAGATAAGTTCTGCATATCTAAGAAATTTTCCCTAAAACTTCAAAAAGGGACCAAGGATAGACAACGACAAACACCAAAATATCATATATTCTCTAAAAATGTCAAAGAACAGACCGCTTGTTGATCTTGATCCAAATGTAGATACATTTGAGGGTGTTGGAAGAAAAGGTTTACCCCAAATTAATGTCAACATAATCACATAAGGATTCCACTTGGTATGCTGCTTCTAGTAAGATATCTGGATCATTTCCACAGAACTGGACAAACAGTGGCCGGTCTTCCTGTCATGAGAGTCGATTTTACATGAAAATGTAGTAACACTGTAGCAGATTTTGTATTTCAGAGTTCAAATTGTTAGTTTATTTTGTTGCAGACACTAAAATTGAAGCAATATATCTTTGTAATCAGTTCTAACAATGTCATGTATATCCTAAGCCTTAGGTTGAATACAAAACATTCAATGCAATCAGCCAATCAACGAATGACAATAACAGATTTCAAGTCTATGTTGTAAGGTGCATAGGCCTAGCATAGTGCCTATGCGCCAGGCACTTAAAAACCACGGCTTTTTTAAGCTAGGCACATAGTATAAAATACCATTTTAGGGGTTTTAGACATGCTTTAGGCTTGTTTAGGGCTATTTTAGGATGTTTTAAATTGATTCATGACTTATATAAAGATTTCAGACGATTTCCGGACTGAACTTTGTCGGAATTTGTTCTGTAACTGCGCCTGGTCACCCAAAATGATGCTTTCCATTCACAGCGGTTTACCTGCGCAAGGACACTCGTCTGCTAAGAGCGCTCCCGCCCAGTGTGCTTTTGACAACATAGTTGTAAGCAATACAAAGTTACAAAACGAATCAACGAACCATCAATCTGTAAACTAATCCTTGAAGTTCTATACATGATTTTACCAAAAAATGCATTCGAGCTCCACAAATAATTACAACTCAAACTAGTTACTATCCATAACATTCGACGCTAACAATTCATACACCATTATTTTGGTGAAAATTTTATAAACAGGGTTCAGCAGGCCTTGCATGGTAATCGACCTCTTATTATTATTGTTATTATTATTGTTATAATGTCCAATGCTAAGAATGACATACCATACCTGACAGGTACTAAATTCTCTCAATCGAAACTTTTTACTCTCAGCAAAGGTGCGTGAATGAAGCATCGGCGTGTAAGCAGCTTCAGCACCGTACTTACGGCAGAGCATACGGAATGGGAGCTCTGAGCCGTCGTACATTGGCGCCACTATAAGCTTCGGCTGCTTTATTTTATTCCAGTGGGCCCATGCTCTGTCCTCTGACCTTAATTGATGATGTTCGGTACCCTTATTGCAAGTATAAGGAGGATATAATGTTGTTTTACCACGGTGGCTGTAGGGTGGTGAGACGGTGGTTAGACGACGGAACCCTAATCCTAATGATGTGTTTGAATGATTGTGGATCGTAAAACTGGATAGACTGGTAGTTGTTGATGTCATCGGACTTGCTAGTAATGTTTACACCGGATTTCTTTTATTTATTTATATAAAAAATATAGGAAAAATTACAGAAATCGTCCTTTATGTTTACCTGTTTTTTCAGTAGGTGTCCTTAAACTTCAAAAGTGATGAGAATCGTCCTTTATGTTCTAAAATCTTTCAAAGCTAGTCCTTTAGCACTAACGTGGTTAGATTTTCCTGTTAAGTTAAGTCACGTGAGTGGCACATGAGGGTATTACTGACATTTCACCTCCTCTCCTCTTTTGATTTCCCCCCATTTTTAACCCTTCCCTGATCATCACCAAATGCCCCATTCGATCAAAGACGAAATTAGGGTTCCATCCTCAAACGATCAGATGTCGAGGCCAGTGTTCTGTGAATGTGGTAAACCAGCAATCATTCTCACATCCTAGACTGATAGAAACCCAGGTCGCCGGTTCTTTGCATGTCCTGATCAGGTAATTTGGTGGTGTTGTATGTTTAAATTAGGGTTCTATGTAAACATCGATTTATGATACAATGTTGTATATTTAAATTAGGGTTTTATGTAAACATCGATTTCTGATACAATGTTGTATGTTTAAATTAGGGTTCCAGATGTAGATTCATTGGGTGGTGTGAAGACAACTGCCAAAGATGTGTGGACATCATACCTGGTTTGTTAAGATCCAAAAACAACTTGGAAATGAGTAACACCAATCTGATGCTTGAAAAAATCCAGCTTCAACAGGAGCTCAAAGCTACCAAGGATCAGGCTATCAAACTGAAGAGGTTCCTGGCTATTAGTTGGATAGGATTTCTGGTGTATGTGTTCATGAATTAGCAGTGTATGTATTAGAAGCAGTATATGTAGCAGATGGATAGGGTAGCCATCTTAATGAAGCAGTGTATGATGCTGCTTGTTTTGTATGAAGTTGTTTTGTAAGAACCTATTTTGTAAGAATCTATTGTGGCAATGAAAGTGCATAAAATGCACATTTTGGTATTAATATGTAGATAGTGGGTCAAATGCAGATAATAGGTCAAATGTACAGTTTTGATAATGGGTCAAATGGTTTTGTATAATGGCTTAATGGACAGTTTTGACAATGGGTCAAATGGTTTTGCATAATGGCTTGTAAGAATCCCTTGTATTATCCAAAACACATATGGGTCAAATGGTTTTGATATTTGGATAATTTTGACAAACCTGCACAACCATATTAAACAACCAAATGGGTTAAATGGACAGTTTTGATAAACCACACCATAATGGGTCAAATGGACAAACCATACTAAACTACCAAATGCAGATTATCCAGAATATCATTCATAAACATCCAAAAACCATAGATTCAGTACATACCATAACTATTATCCAAAAACACATAAAAGACCATAAAACCATACATAATGTCTAAAAACATCCTAAACACATTAAATACCATAAACATTGTTTAAAACACTTCCAAAACTAAAAATTAACCCTGCCCCTTGTCATTGTTACCCTGCACTCCCACATCAGTCTTCTTTTTTCCTCCCCTTTTCCCAGCCTTCTTACCCTGAACCTTTTACACCTTCTCAGTCTGGACCTTACAAGTCCTTTGGTTATGACCTGGGTTTCTACACTTGCCACAAGTTGTCTTGGTGTTCTTCTTTGATAGTTTTCCTCCTCTTGCAACATCTTCCATTTCAAATGCTGACCTCTTCCTTACTTTCTTTGGTCTACCCACCCGGGTGTGATGATTAAGTGGCAATAATGTTGTTGGAACTTCACACTTAGGTGGGATTTTGGACAACCACAAATGTGCTGCCTTGTTCACAGACTTTAACTCATTCATGGCAGTAGTAAACTCTGGTATAGTTGTTGCACTAGCACATTTCCACAGTAAATCTCTATAAAGCTTGCCTCTGAATGTTGGCTTCATATTCTCATGAATGTGTCTAAGACAGTACCTGTGCTCAGCACAAGGATACAACCTTGAAAGTGTAGGAAGTAGGCCCTAGTAAACATGTAAACAAGTGTTATGTCATTAATAAGTATGTAAATAATAATCATTAACTATGTACTATGTAAACAAGGTTTACCTTTTGCCTATCACTGATGAAAGTGAAGTTTGAGTTTCTACCCAAGCCTAAGTCATCACCCAACAGATCCAAAAACCATAACCATGCATTGTAATTTTCTGCTTCTACTATTGCATAACAAACTGGATATATACCATTGTTAGGGTCAACACCTACTGCACTTAAGATCTGGCCAGGATAAGGCCCTTTCATGAAAGCACCATCTAGACCAAGAAAATCCCTACCTATTGCCTTAAAACCCTCTTTCAAAGCACCCAAACAAACATATATCCTTTTGAACTTTCTTGTGTTTTCAGTTGTATCAGTATCTCTTTCAACTTCTATTTTAACAGTAGTACCTAGGTTTTTGTCTTTCAACTCCAACACATAATCCCTCAACATAGCATACTGAGATGTGTAATCCCCTTCCACCATCTTCTTTGCTTGTGACTTAGCCTTATATGCTTTCATCCTAGAGATCCCAAGTTCGTATTTCCTTTGAAACTATTCTTGAACAGCTTTAACAGGAATATCTGGATTTTTCTCAATCTGATCTAAGAGTTGTTGAGATAGAAATGTAGATGTGCAAGCTGTAATCTTTCTGGTCTGAACACATTTATGTTCATCAACTAAAGTCTTGACCACCCACGATTCATCCTTTTGAACTTTAGATACTAAAAGCTGCCAGGGGCATTGAAACTCTGATGGATTTGTTTTATTCCCCCTCCCACCAACATTTTTATCAGAAGACCCTTTAACTTTACCCTTGTTAACAGAAGGACCCTTGTGAAACCCTTTTTTAACAACATCCCCCTTAACTTTGTTTTTGTACACAGCAGCCCCCTCAACACCACCCCCTTTGGTTTTTTAGCACTTTTCCCTTTGTCTGGTGGTTGACTAGCAACATGAACTCCAAAGTCATCAACCTCAAATTCTGGTAAACATCCATGACACTCTGCCCTAACCCTTTGTTTATCATTTTTAATAACCACAATTTGCCTTCTACTCTCAACAGCATATTTTTTTTATCAATTTCTTAACTTCATTTTTAGTTCCAAAGACTTGTGACACAAAAAAAAAACAGCTCTATTCTCACTTGCTTTTGCCTTTCTAAGTCTGTTTAGCTGTTTTCTCCTAACACTTGTTTCATTGTCATCAGATTCTGACCCACTTGGGAAGAAATCATTTTGTAACCCTTCATCATCAATATCCCAATCATCATGTTGATTACCTACATTATCATCCACATCATAGTCAACATGCATTCTGTAATCACTCATATCTACTTCATGATCAGGCATCAAATTGTTTTCATCCACTATGTAGTCTGAGTCACTGTCTTCATTAACATGTGCTTCTTCCTTATCATTCCCATCACTCCAATCACCTACTATAACTTCTTCATCAGCTAAAGGTCCAGTATCATATACAAACATATCCTGATTAACCTCCAATTCAGTTACACTACACCTACCAACCTTAGCATAATCTCTAGCATCAGCATTTTGAGTAACACTACTAAACTGCCCACCATAAACCTTAGAAGATTGGCCTATATTAAGGTTTCTTACAACCTTTAACTTTGCAGGGACTATTGCATAAGGGTTAGTTTCATATATTTCTTCAATGGTAACAGTTCTAGGTTTACTAGGTGACAACAAAAAGTCTTTAATGTTTTCTAAACCATGAATACTATAGACATTGATTATCTTATGCATTTCCACATGTTTGGCTAAGTTCAAAACATCTTGATCAGAACTTAAATCCTCTAATCCATCGTCTAAAGTCTTCTGAGGATTTTTGAAATAGTAGTATATAACATCAACAGTAGAATAACCTAACAAATTTACCATGTCTGAAATTTCGTGCATTGATAGAAGATTGATGTCAATGTAGTCCACATAATCGATGCTACCCCTTTCATAAGTACGTCCTGGACTCTTGGTTAACTTTCCACCATGATGAAGTCGTATGGTGAAGAGATTAGGCATATCATCTGCAAACAACAAAAAAATTCAAATTTTTTTAAAAAATTGATCTTTTCAGGTAACAGAGTATACTAGGGTCAGAGACTTACAGTAGGGTTCGTAATCATCATCATCTTTATCACGAATATACCATCCTACTATTCTCTCTTGATCATTCGCCATAGATTCAGTGTTTATGGAGTGGAATTCAGGGATGAAAGTTTAGGGTTTATTTTGTTTAGAGGGTATTTGATCGAGGGTTTCAGTTGATATCAGGGGGAAGGGTTATAAATGGGGGGAAATCTTAAGAGGAGGTGAAATGTCAGTAATACCCTCATGTGCCACTCACGTGACTTAACTTAACAGGAAAATCTAACCACGTTAGTGCTAAAGGACTAGTTTTGAAAGATTTTAAAACATATAGGACGATTCTCATCACTTTTGAAGTTTAAGGACACCTACTGAAAAAACAGGTAAACATAAAGGACGATTTCTGTAATTTATCCAAAAATATATATTTAAATATTTCATAAATACTGGGTTCTTTTATGACAGGGAGCGGTTATGAATAGGGCTGAAATATCGTGTTAGACACGACCTGTTAAGACATGAACACGAAATATGTAAATACGATCATGACACGAACATGAACAGAGGCCGCGTTCGTTCGTTTATGTTCGTGAATGTCCAGTAACGTGTTCATTTATGTTCGATAGTTTAATAGGGTTTTTAGTTTTTATAATTTTTAATTTTCTTTTATTTTTATTTATTTTACCCAAATAAATAAATAATATATGAGGTAAATATATGACTATATGAGATTAATAAACCTACTTTTAGTATCGACGCTCATTATATGTCTCCACCTTCCAGCAACGACGCCCTCCACCTTCGACGCCCTCCGCCATGCACCTCCGATGTCTCATTCATTCACCTCCGATGTGAACTTAGTGTTTTGAGACACTGCTATATTATGTTTACCAATATTATGTTAAGTACTAAGTATGTTTGGTTAATTAAGTTATATTTTGGGTGGATGTATGTAATGTCTTAATGTATCTTAATTATATCTTATTCAAAAATTAATATATGTTTATTTGTGTTTGTTTCCGTTCACGAACACTTCTTTGTGTTCGTTTGTGTTCATTAATGTCCGTTTGTGTTCGTGTGTGTTCATGAACAAAATTAACAAACGAGCACGAACACAAATGTTTTTTTAACAAACGAACACAAACAAGGCCTTGTTCTTGTTCGTTCAGTTCGTTTGCAGCCCTACCCACGCCCACAATTGACAATCCCATATCTTGTTTTTTTTATCTAGTAAAAATCTTATCATGTCAAAGGCACTTAATAGGTAAACAAGTATTTAACATGTTTAGACACAAACGTTAACAGGTCTATTCGTGTCTACTTATTTAGGACACGAAACATGTTAAGGTCATGAAGGTTCGTGTCCAAATATAGGTTCGTGTCCATGTCTAAATTGTCAGCCCTAGTTGTGGATGGAGGGGAGAGAAAATGTTATTGTTAATATTTTTAATATGGTTGTGAGTGGAGCATAGAGAAAAGATAATGATAAAGGTATAAATTCCTACGGTCTGGTTCGGTTTTATGCGGTTGGTTTTTGCCGAAACCCATTTTAACCCGAACCCGTTTTGACCCGAACAAATACAACCTGTTTTATGAATTGACCCTAACCCGTTTTGACCTGCTACCTTACCCAACCTGATTGTTTTACAAATTGTAAGTTTTCTGTATAAACTGTAAACTAAACCGTTACGGTTTAAAACTATAAGAACCGACCAACAAAAAGTTAAGTATAGAAACCGACTGTGAAACCAAACCGATGACTGATTTAAGGGTTTCACGCTTTGAAACCGAAATGTGAACACCCATAGCTTTTAATAAACATTGAAATAAGCCCAAATAACCATTTAGCTTATGAAGCCCAAACATCCATATGATTGTAAAGCCCAATTGACAAACCAATTACAAGATGGTGAATGGAAAATAGTAGACAACACTCGATATAAGTCTCAATTTCCAAATACAAGTAAGAATTGCCAATTGTGACTTGAAATCTCGTCACGTCTCAAAATCGTTGGTTTAAATATCATCACGTCTCACCTCATTTTCAAAATCTCATCACAACGAAATTGCAGGTATGAACCATGCGTCTAAATCGCATGTCTAAAATCTCCCAATTCTCAAAATTGCAGAATTATAAACCGATTATTGAAGTCCCAAGTCTTAAAACCATCGGTTTGTTTGAGGTTTTTGTGTTTTAAATTTTGAATGCTTGATTAGTTGATTGTTGAATAGTTATTGAAATTGTGATCCTATTTGTAGAATATTTGAAACTCCTAGGTGTAATTTAAGTCTTCAACAATGCAAAGGATTGAACTTTGATTCTTTGAAATTTATGTTCACAAACTTTATATTTGTTCATGGATTATCATTTAAGAAATTTAATATTTTTATTGATTTAAATTGTTCAGAAACATTAACTATCTATAAAACGATTTACCTGATATTTATTTTACATATATTTTTCTTTTTTGCACCTATTGAGTAAAAATCTTGGATCCGCCATTAACCTCTCTAACGCTATGTTCTTGAGTTTACTGACAGGAAGAAAAGAAGAGAAATGGATTTTAGGAGAGAAAAGAATGGGAGGGAAATGAAATATAATTTCATTTTGTGTT
Organism: Ambrosia trifida; assembly: GCA_028751855.1. Classification (NCBI taxonomy): domain Eukaryota; kingdom Viridiplantae; phylum Streptophyta; class Magnoliopsida; order Asterales; family Asteraceae; genus Ambrosia; species Ambrosia trifida. Next base: position 96,040,508 of record CM054129.1, on the reverse strand, counting down.
TCCATGTTTGAGGGAAAGGGAAAGAAAGTAAATACTTTATGTGTACCCAAGTTGAAAGGAAGAGAAAAAAAATGTTTAATTTTACAGTTATACCCATATTGTGTATTATAGTAGTTTAAGTATGAGGGTAAAATAGTAAATGAGAAACCTTATTTATTTTTCCTTTCCACTCCTTCCACTTCCTTCCATTTTGAGAGGAAAGTTTTGTTGAAAGATTTTCCTTATACTTCCTTCCCCTTCTGTTGGGTACTGGACTTAAGACTGAAGCTTCCTAAATTAAAGATCACAATATGTAGAGATTGACGATTCTGAAGATGAAACAAGAGATTGACAACATTAGACTAAGGGGGATATTACTGGGTCTGAATTTGGTAGTCTAATGTTATCAACGAGTCAAAGTCAATAAGCTAAAGTCACCGAGACGATGTCGACGCATAAATCAACATGGGAAGATCGGGAGAAGAACTAATGAGAAGTTCAAGTTGTGGTCGTCAAAGATGGTCGGGTTAAATAGATATACTTTGTAGACAAAATATATTTATTAGTTTTATTTAAAATAGATTTTACCATTTACTTAATCTCTAGGGACTTAAAGTGTAATTAGCCTAATTATGATTGGGCCATAAATAGAATGCTAGATTAGGGTTTTGGGTCAACACACATGCTAGAGAGATTTGAGGGCTATCATTGTAATATCATATGCTAATCACCTAGTGGGTTTCCATTGTCATATTATTGTGTGTGTTCATCTTGTTCTTCATCAAAATCAGATTTAGCTCGAAATCGATCCTACACCTTCCTTACATTCCTTTCCTTTAATAAAACTCTGGAACACACATATTTTTAACTCTCTCTGCTTCCTTTCACTTATTTCCACTTCCTCTCTTTAATGAAACTCGGGAACACAATGTAAGCATTTTGATTAAAACTAGAAACATAATATCTTTAAAAAAAAAAGCTGTTATAATTCATATCTTCAAAGCCAGTTCCTGATTAACAAACCTTAAAAGCACCAAATGATTGCACTTGTAAGATCATAATAATATAATTCTGGTATCCTATTTAAAAAATGAATAAAATTTGTAAAAAACCCTGAATCATGAGTATTGAAAGTGAATGATTCAACCTGTCCATTCTAATTGATTTGGAATCCTTATATAATACAAAAGGTGATCTCCTATAATTATGGAGAGATTAATACATAAATTTACATTGACAATTTACTAAATATAACACATATATTACACTCCCGCAGTTGAAACGTCGGGAGGACTGATGTTGAGACTGGCACGAAAATCGTCAAATAGAACTCGAGGTAGACCCTTTGTAAATATATCAGCAATCTGATGACGGGATGCAACATGTAAGACCCGAATGTGTCCACGATGCACCTGTTCGCAGACAAAGTGAATGTCGAGCTCGATATGTTTAGTGCGTTGATGTTGAACGGGGTTACCAGAGAGATAAACAACACTAACATTATCACAATATACTAAAGTAGCTCGAGAAAGAGGATGATGAATCTCGAGGAGAAGATTACGTAACCAGCAGATAGCAGCAACGACATTTGCCACGCCTCTGTATTCTGCTTCAGCACTGGACCTGGAGATGGTGGACTGTCGTTTGGAGGACCAAGAAATTAGGTTATCTCACAAATAGACACAATAATCTAACGTGGAACGATGAGTGCTTGGGCAGGCAACAGCCTGCATCTGTATAAGCCACTAAAGATAGATGGGAACATAACTGAGATGAAGACCATAGTCCGCAGTTCCCTGAAGATATCTGATAATACGCTTCAAGGCGTTCCAGTGATCCAATCATGGGGCATGCATGTGCATGCAAATTTGTTGCACAGCGTAAGATAAATCGGGCCTGGTGAAAGTAAGATACTGAAGAACACCTACAAGGCTACGATAAGTAGAAGGGTCATCATGGACGGGCCCGGAGTCAGCAGATAATTTGGATTGTATGTCAACCAGGATTGTGACCAGTTTGCAAGAGTCCATGGAGGCCCGATGAATGATGTCTTTAACATAAGCCTGCTGTGAGAGAAACATAGTGTCACCGTCCCTGGTTACTTAAATACCCAAAAAATTAGAGAGAGGCCCCAAATCTTTCATCGCGAATTCACTGGACAATGTGTTTAACAACCGTGTCCAAAGAGTTTCGGTGGATGTGGTAAGTATGACGTTGTCCATATATATAAGAAGGTAAACAATGTCGGACCCATGATGATATATAAATAGAGAGTTGTCTGATTTGCTTTGGCGAAACCCTTGCAAAGTAACAAAATCTGTGAACCGTTGGTACCAGGCCCGTGGAGCCTGCTTTAAACCGTAAATAGACTTTCTAAGGCGGCAAACATGATCCGGAAAGTCTCTGTGCTGAAATCCCATAGGCTGGTGCATGTACACGGTTTCCTCCAAGTTGCCATGTAAGAACGCATTAGTGACGTCCAATTGATGAATAGGCCAGGACTTGGATAAAGCCAATGAAAGAACCAGACGTATGGTGGACGGTTTGACAACTGGGCTAAATGTTTCGCCACAGTCAATGCCCGTCGGTTATTTACGACCATCACACACTAAACGTGCTTTATAATGATCCAAACTGCCATCTAACTTGAATTTATGTTTAAATAACCACAAGCTACGTATAATATTCATGTAGGGTCCTAGGTACAAGCTCTCAGGTCTTGTTTTTAATAAGTGCACTAAGTTTGTTGGACATGGCGTTGTACCATTCTGGAGAGGACAAGGCAACCTATGGGTTCTTCGGGATAGGGACGATAGTGGAAGTGTGGAGGTTGAATGGGTGTTTGGGCTTGGTAATACCACTCATAGATTTAGTGTAGATGGTCCGGGTAGCAAGCGTGGGGGGGGGGGGGGGGTAGATTTTGGGCCGGTGAGGGAGGTGGACGTGGGCCGAGGAGGAACTAGGGGTTTGGGCCGGATAGGTAGGTATTAGGGGGGGGGGGGGGGCTGAGAGGTTGTGAGTTGTGTGGTAGATTTGTTGTTTGGGTCTGGGAGGGTTGTAGAGGAGTTGGGCCGAGGGAGTCTGCTGGGTGAGAAGTTGAATTAATTGGGTTGGAGCTGGGTACAGCAGGTGAAGTAGAGGGTGGGCAAGGAAGGGTTTTTTGTGTAGTTGGGCCGGGAGAGGGAATAGTGTCAGAGGGGGGTGCGTTGGATGGTTGGGGGTTGTGAGAGTGTTGTAGGTAATCCCAAACAAGGGGGTTAATGGTGGGGTTGAGAAAGTCATAAGAGGGTGGTTTAGTGGGTGATTGTATAGTGTATGATCATATTTCGGGGGTGCAATTGTAAAGTAGAGAGGTGGGAGATTAAAAGTTATGGAGTTTACTTGGTAGGATGTTTAAGAGATATGTGGCGGTTTCAAGAGCATGATGCCACATGTTAGGGGGTAAAGAGGCTTGGGCATGTAGGGTATGGATCATGTTGTTGATGGTTCGGATTTTGCGTTCCGCTTTACCATTTTGTGAAGAGGTATAGGGGCAAGAGAAACGGAATTGCATGCCGTTATGGTGACAGAAATTGTAAAAATTTTGATTGGCATATTCTTTTCCATTGTCACACTGAAATTGTTTGATTTTACGTTCAAATTGGGTGTTAATGAGGTTGTAGAAAGTGGCAAAGGTGTGAAACACTTGTGACTTATTAGATAAGGGAAAAGTCCACAAGAAATTGGTAAAGTCATCTAAAAATAAAATGTAATATCTATGACCATTCGTACTAAGTATGGGTGAGGGGTCCATAAATCACTGTGAATAATGTCAAAGGCAGAATGAGTATTATTGACAGAATCATAAAATGGCAATCTAACACTTTTACCAAAAATGCAAGGTTCATAATGCTTTTTATTAAATTTTCCATAATCAACAAAAGAAGAAAATTTCAAAGACTGTAATAAATTATTGCCAGGATGACTCAATCTTTGGTGCCAGCAATCTTGGGACACAGCAACAAGGTAGATGGTTGGGTGGACTCGAGTGGGAGAGGTTCAGTCAATGGATAAAGATCGTCTATGCTATTGCATCGTAGGATAGGAGCCCGAGTTTTGAGATCCTTCACAAGAAAGCCAAATGGGTCAAATTCAACAGACACTAAATTATCAGTGGTAAGGCGACGAACATAGATAAGGTTTTTGTAATACTGGGGGCAAACAGGGTGGTGGAAGTACTTGGTTGCCTTGGGCCAATACAGGGATGGTCATGCAATTTCCTACTACAATATTTTTATCAGTGCATTTAATAAAAGTAGACGGAGAGTATATACCTTGCTTATTGGTGGAGTGAGAGGAAGCACCAGTGTCCATCAAACCATGATTTGGAGGGTTGAGGGCAAGAGAATAAAGTGCATATTCAATGTCGGTTGGAGAGTAGCCAGTGTGATGGGCTTGGTCAGGGCGTGGGCCAAGAATGCCCTGAGAACTTTGGTTATTGGGCCTGGAGGGGTAGGGACATGGGGGTTGGGCCGATAGGTTTTGATTAAGAAGTGTAGCCCACTGCAAGGCAGTCCAAGAGCTAGGAAATACTATGTAGGGGTGGCTCAGGTTTATGGGCTGTGAAGAATAGGATCGGCTTCGGTTGGTGGGGGACCGGCCACGACCGCGGCCACGACCACCACGGGTCCAATCACGGCCTCGGTCCGAAGGGTAATAAGGTGAGGTATGGGACGGGTTTTGTGGGGTGGTCAAAGAGGTGGTATTGAGAGCAGTGGCTGCCGATTGTGAAGCCCATGTGGCGTGCCTTTTCTTTTTTACTTTCTTCAAGATTCAGGCGAGATCGGACATCACTAAAGACAGGAAGAGGGTTTTGTTTTTGAAGTACGGTGGATATGCTATCATAAGGTTCGGTGAGACCCGTCAAAACCTTAAGTACGAGCATTCGATTGTCAACAGGAGAGCCAACGCTCTCAAGTTGATTAGCCAAATGCTTGGCCCGTTGACACTAGTCATCCATGGATGAGAAATTCTTAAGGCATAGGTTTGTAAATTCTTGGCCAAGAAAAATAGCCCTAGTGTTCTGGTTGTCGTTAAACTCACTTTCAACCGCAATCCAGGCATCATATGCGGTCTGACCAGGTTTGAGTACTATGTGAAGAAGAGGCTGTGAAATAGTGGTGTATATCCACGGGAGGACAATGGCGTCCAGACACGACCAAAGAGATTCGGCTGCGAGGGCAGCGGCCTCTACTTTGGCTGCGGACACGGGATCAGACGGGGCGGGCGAAGAAGTAACATCATGTTTAGGTGCAAGGTGATGAAGCACCTCATAAGCTTGACAATGAACTTTGAATAAGGTTTTCCATGTCATGTAGTGGGTTGAATCTTTTTCTAAGATGAGAGGGACATGGGATTTTATGTTTGTAACTATGAGGGCGGGATGAAGAGTTTTGGGATCCTAGGATGATACCATGAAAGTGAATGATTTAAATTGTCCATTCTCATTGATTTGGAATCCTTATATAATACAAAAAGTGATCTCCTATAATTATGGAGAGATTAATACATTAATTTACATTGACAATTTACTAAATATAACACATATTATTAAGTATAAACATGATAGTTTAGAACATGTTACACACTTTGGTTGGTAACAAGGACCAACAAACTTTTGGCTGCATTTGACCCAAATTTGGCGCTGACCCAAAAACAATATCATTCAAGGACCAATAAATTCGCTAAAAAGACTTCAAACACCTAATTGTTTTCTTGAATCTCATTCCTTCATACGCTTTTTAGTGGAAACCATTGCGTAATGCACAGGTACATTGTGCTTGGCAAACATGATATGAGTCAAAATGGAGTGGGGTACGTGGTTAAATAAACATATTATGTATCAACATATACAAGTTTTTGTGTGGTTCTTATATAGTATTAGATAATAATAATAAACCAACTCATTTGAATACGTAGTATTTTTGCCATCATGTAAAATGCTGATATGTGAAGGGTATTTTAATAACTTTTAGATGTGTACACGTGCTGTAGAGATGGGCATATGTGTGTACAGCTCATTGTCATCTCATCTCTTTAGCAAAACCACCCCATCTCTGTGTTAAAACCACAGTAGAGAGAGAAACAGAGTACGAAAGATCCATCAAATCGGACGATAAGTTTTACGTTTTCCACTTCAAATCGATAGATGTCTTCTACAATTTGGCGCAAATCTTTGAAGATCTACGGTGACAGCTGCTCTTAGAGTCTCCTCCGTGAAGCAGACTTTCAGGCGACTAAGATCCGACGACAATCACTCAGGTTTGAAAAATCAGGTGAAATCCTATACCGGCATTCATTTTTCTCAGCAAAAAAAATACGTGCAAAGACAGATTCGTAAATTGAACTGTTATTATTATTATTATTATTAATAATTCTGATTATGTTTGAAGTTTGTGGATTGAATCATGTGTGTGTAGATACATAGATTTGTGAATTATTGTAGTTCTTTTCTGGTGATTGTTGTCTGGGAATTCATTTTACTGAATAGCTAAATGATGATTTTAATGGCTTTTTGAGTTATTTACAGCTTTTTTTTGTGATTGTCATTTGGATTATGGATGCATTCTGTTAGAGATTTGTGGATTGAATTTTGTAGTTAAATCATGTGAGTGTAGATACATAGATTTTCTTACTAATGTAGTTGGCGATTGTTGTTTGGTAACGCTTCTTATTAAATAGCTTATTTACTGTTTTTCCGTGTTCATTCTTTTGATTATGGATGCATTATATTAGAAGTTTGTGCATCAGGTGGGTGCGCGATTAAATGAAGGCTTTTTGGATTGATTATTGTTGTAGGTTTTGTATTTGGCTGGGTATGGGTATGTTTATGTTTGGATTTTGATGATTGATTTTGAAAATGTCTGATTGATATGATGTGGTTGTATTATAAACTGATGAATTGCTACTTTTCAAACAGGGGCGTCTGGAAAGTTAACATTTTTCTTTAAATTGTTTTTCGGTATGATTGGTAATTCCACACAACAACGAGGCTATGATTCGTGGCTGACTCTCAAAGGAATTGATTGTCGTTTGAACCCTTAACTACAAACGTGTTTTAAAAATTTTCCTAATTGGGAATATGAGGCGATGATGTGTATCTGAGCCTTCGATGAGTTACGCCATAATTGGCGATTGTTGTTTGGTAACGCTTCTTATTAAATAGCTTATTTACTGTTTTTCCGTTTTCATTCTTTTGATTATGGATGCATTATATTAGAAGTTTGTGCATCAGGTGGGTGCGCGATTAAATGAAGGCTTTTTGGATTGATTATTGTTGTAGGTTTTGTATTTGGCTGGGTATGGGTATGTTTATGTTTGGATTTTGATGATTGATTTTGAAAATGTCTGATTGATATGATGTGGTTGTATTATAAACTGATGAATTGCTACTTTTCAAACAGGGGCGTCTGGAAAGTTAACATTTTTCTTTAAATTGTTTTTCGGTATGATTGGTAATTCCACACAACAACGAGGCTATGATTCGTGGCTGACTCTCAAAGGAATTGATTGTCGTTTGAACCCTTAACTACAAACGTGTTTTAAAAATTTTCCTAATTGGGAATATGAGGCGATGATGTGTATCTGAGCCTTCGATGAGTTACGCCATAATTGGCGATTGTTGTTTGGTAACGCTTCTTATTAAATAGCTTATTTACTGTTTTTCCGTTTTCATTCTTTTGATTATGGATGCATTATATTAGAAGTTTGTGCATCAGGTGGGTGCGCGATTAAATGAAGGCTTTTTGGATTGATTATTGTTGTAGGTTTTGTATTTGGCTGGGTATGGGTATGTTTATGTTTGGATTTTGATGATTGATTTTGAAAATGTCTGATTGATATGATGTGGTTGTATTATAAACTGATGAATTGCTACTTTTCAAACAGGGGCGTCTGGAAAGTTAACATTTTTCTTTAAATTGTTTTTCGGTATGATTGGTAATTCCACACAACAACGAGGCTATGATTCGTGGCTGACTCTCAAAGGAATTGATTGTCGTTTGAACCCTTAACTACAAACGTGTTTTAAAAATTTTCCTAATTGGGAATATGAGGCGATGATGTGTATCTGAGCCTTCGATGAGTTACGCCATAATTGGCGATTATTGTTTGGTAACGCTTCTTATTAAATAGCTTATTTACTGTTTTTCCGTTTTCATTCTTTTGATTATGGATGCATTATATTAGAAGTTTGTGCATCAGGTGGGTGCGCGATTAAATGAAGGCTTTTTGGATTGATTATTGTTGTAGGTTTTGTATTTGGCTGGGTATGGGTATGTTTATGTTTGGATTTTGATGATTGATTTTGAAAATGTCTGATTGATATGATGTGGTTGTATTATAAACTGATGAATTGCTACTTTTCAAACAGGGGCGTCTGGAAAGTTAACATTTTTCTTTAAATTGTTTTTCGGTATGATTGGTAATTCCACACAACAACGAGGCTATGATTCGTGGCTGACTCTCAAAGGAATTGATTGTCGTTTGAACCCTTAACTACAAACGTGTTTTAAAAATTTTCCTAATTGGGAATATGAGGCGATGATGTGTATCTGAGCCTTCGATGAGTTACGCCATAATTGGCGATTGTTGTTTGGTAACGCTTCTTATTAAATAGCTTATTTACTGTTTTTCCGTTTTCATTCTTTTGATTATGGATGCATTATATTAGAAGTTTGTGCATCAGGTGGGTGCGCGATTAAATGAAGGCTTTTTGGATTGATTATTGTTGTAGGTTTTGTATTTGGCTGGGTATGGGTATGTTTATGTTTGGATTTTGATGATTGATTTTGAAAATGTCTGATTGATATGATGTGGTTGTATTATAAACTGATGAATTGCTACTTTTCAAACAGGGGCGTCTGGAAAGTTAACATTTTTCTTTAAATTGTTTTTCGGTATGATTGGTAATTCCACACAACAACGAGGCTATGATTCGTGGCTGACTCTCAAAGGAATTGATTGTCGTTTGAACCCTTAACTACAAACGTGTTTTAAAAATTTTCCTAATTGGGAATATGAGGCGATGATGTGTATCTGAGCCTTCGATGAGTTACGCCATAATTGGCGATTGTTGTTTGGTAACGCTTCTTATTAAATAGCTTATTTACTGTTTTTCCGTTTTCATTCTTTTGATTATGGATGCATTATATTAGAAGTTTGTGCATCAGGTGGGTGCGCGATTAAATGAAGGCTTTTTGGATTGATTATTGTTGTAGGTTTTGTATTTGGCTGGGTATGGGTATGTTTATGTTTGGATTTTGATGATTGATTTTGAAAATGTCTGATTGATATGATGTGGTTGTATTATAAACTGATGAATTGCTACTTTTCAAACAGGGGCGTCTGGAAAGTTAACATTTTTCTTTAAATTGTTTTTCGGTATGATTGGTAATTCCACACAACAACGAGGCTATGATTCGTGGCTGACTCTCAAAGGAATTGATTGTCGTTTGAACCCTTAACTACAAACGTGTTTTAAAAATTTTCCTAATTGGGAATATGAGGCGATGATGTGTATCTGAGCCTTCGATGAGTTACGCCATAATTGGCGATGATAATGAATGTGTCAGAATGGCAATTGAGATGGCTTTAAATAAGCAACCTTGCCTCTTTACATCTGAGTAGCGTATGATTTTGTTTCTTTTCGGTATGATTGGTGATTCTGCAAAACAACGATTATATATATTAGTAATCCTATTGCTTTGAGTAGTGTTTTTGCCATCATTGTGAAAATGCTGATTTGTGAAGGGTATTTTAGTAACTTCTACATGGGTGCCCGTGTTGTACAGATGGGCATATGTGTGTACAGCTCTAAGTCATTCCATTTTATGATGGGCATGTGTGTGCACAACTCATTGCTTTGATGCGTGGCTGAGCCTCAAAGTTATTGATTGTTGTTTGAACCCTTAACTACAAACGTGTTTTAATAATTTTCCTAATTGCTAATATGGGGCAATGATGTGTATCTGAGCCTTCGCCGAGTTAGGCCATAATTGGCGATGATAATGAATGTGTGCAATTGGCAATTGAGATGGCTTTGCATAAGCAACCTTGTCTCTTCATTCTGATTTATACTCTATTAATAGAGTAATGGGAATTCATTACTATTACTACAATATATTAATTATAATTATAATTATACTATAATAATAGACGTTTGGATTTGAATAGCATTTTTGCCATCATGTAAAATGCTGATATGTGAAGGGTATTTTAGTAACTTTCAGATGGGTACATGTGTTGTAGAGATGCGCATATGTGTGTGTATAGCTTATTGTCATCTCATCTCTCTAACAAAACCACCACCTCTCTCTTTGTTAAACCCGCCACTGTTCCTTTCTTGCTTTCCAGCTTTTGGTGCTCCTCAACTAAAGTTCTATTAATAGGGGAGTAAGTTGAATAGCAAAAAAGGTATGTTTACCATTTCACGTTTGGTACAATGTTTCGTTCTAAGGCAATGATGATAAAGGACACCATATGGTTATTGTTATGGCACGGCAAATGTTTTATTTGCAGCCACAAATCCACAATAACCAAATATTTTGTTTGCAAGTACAATAAGGCAATGATGATGAAGGGCGCCCTATGGTTATTGTTATGGCACGGCAAATGTTTAATTTGCAGCCACAATAACCAAATGTTTTGTTTACAACTACAATGACATGTCTTTTCTGAGCCTCATTATTCGACAGCTTACAGTGTTCAAACAACCAGTTTTGATCTTCTAAACATGCTAATACTACATGTATTCAAGGCACCAAAAAATGTGTGGCGGATACCGATAGATATATAACGAACAATCATTACAGTCATGTATTGTCTTTCAAGTGTTTCTGACCCGTTTCGCTTGATTATTAAGGTACCTATTTTTAACCCTCTTCTGATTCGATTTTAGATATATGAATAATGGCTTCGTTTCGATTGTTCTGGCGACTAAAGCCTTATAAACAGCCGACCAGTTCAATCAGTAACGGTTATAGGGTTACGGTGATGGATTTCCAGAAGAAGATGTTCCAATTACTTGGTTTTATTATTGGCCTAATTGCCCTCACTTTCACAGGTAATTTGTTAAATCCATGAGTGATTCCAATTAGCCATTAAAAAAAAAATCAATTCTGTTTGCACCTTGAGGCGTTTCATCAGGGAGGCACCAGTTTACATGGCATTTTTGCGTTTTACAGGCGATGAAAATGATGGCAGCAAATTCAGTAACAGTCTTAGAGGTCGCAAAATGATGGCAGCCAATGGCAGAAAGCTTGGGAAGGGGTTTCGAGGAGTATCCATGACAGTCACAAAACGGTCAGAGATAGTCTTGACGGGTTGATCATAACAAGGAATACAACATTGTTCTTCTCTGGTGGTGATAGGCAAGAGCTGAAACTGAAAGTGGCCGGCCAGATATGGAGGGAACAGTCTTAACCCCCAGCACTTGCCCTACACAACCTTTTTTTTTTTTTTTTTTTTTTTTTTAAGAATGGAACATATACAATTAGATTAATAATTTGAAATAATAATGTGCCAACATGACATGCAATTATATCTCTTCCATTAACTAAGAAATTTAATTGAATGCTTATTTCAAATGCATTGATTATTAAGTACTTGTGGCGTATTTAATTCAGGTTGTATTTTTAATATTTCAGGTGATGAGCTTCTTTCAGACTCATTTCCTTACAAGGAAATCTTGAATGGTATCGTATGGGAAGTTGAAAGAAAGGTATTGTCTTTATTTGTGTACCGTCGTTTATTTTGTAAACCTTTGATTAATCGCAAAAATTTGATTGATAGGTTTGTGTTTTTTTTTTCTTTCAAGGACTTGTATCCTCCCGCGGCTTGAAATTGCCTCTATATGCTGATTTTATTGCCAACGACTCTTGATTCGGTAACTATCACACAGATTTGTTGTTAACCTCATTTTACTTATGTGTAGCGTTTACAAATGCATAGTTTTATGACATTATCTTGGAATAGTTGCATGATACTTGAAATAATGTAGATATATTATTCTTTCAGGAGTGGATTATAGTAATGCGGATTCCATTTCTGGTGACAGTGAGAATGCACTGGGTAAAATGTAATTCACAAATGAGGCATCTAAATTATCTGCAACGTTTCTTAATTGCTAGAGTTTAGTGGCAGTATTTATTTTAAACGTTGACAAGTTATGTTGTTTTAAAGGTGGGTGATAAAGATATTAGTTTGAGATGGGAGGATAATCAAGAATCAATGATTGAACTGAATTGAAGAAAAATAGAAGTTGGTAGCTGCAATCTCTAAGGTAGGTTTCTATTTGTCTTCTTCATTTGATATCAGCTTTTATTTTGAAGCATGGGAGATGCTGATTGGTTAGACTCAAAATGCTTTGTTGTAACCTGATAGCTAGGTTTGTGTTTTATGGTGATATTGATGATTGTTATTACTCGGACTAATCTAGCCATCGGTGGATTTGGTATTTTGGTAGTTTCCTTGGTCGTACACTTTTGTTTACTATCCTTTCCTATTACAGGCATGGGGTGCTGTTACAGTTTCGTTGGTTGGTTTGCTTGGCTGTGATGAGATAGAAATTTTTCCCGATTATTGGTGATGATGGCTTGACAAGGATGGTGGATGGTAGTCTTTAACCTACAACCCGACTTGCGGCTATTGTTCCGGAAAACTCTGAGCTATTGAAACCTTCACTCTCGCAAACTTATTGATCAATGCATCAATTGGTAATGTTGATAAAATTTTTGGTCCAATTAATTAATATGTGAGTGTTATTTTGTTATGTGGGTTGTTTGTTACTGTTTTTTGAGTAGAGTTTGAGGCTTTTCAGGATAACTTGATTGATACAAATATATATTATGAGCCATATAAATTAAAAGTTGACAAGGTCGAAACTGTTCATGAGGTGTGTTTAAAGTTTGGCCCAACGCTGGTTCAAAGACCATTTTTCTTCATGCTCGATAAGGTGTTGAGTTTCATAGCTGTGGAAGATAAGGATATAAAACATAAGGATTTGGCTATGGAGACAGTAGAGGAAGAGAAGAATAAGAGCTGGTCGCTGAGCATGATGTAAAAGCTCCGGTGGAGGAGGTGAGTCAACTAATTCTTTTTTCATGCATTCAAACTTGAATTACTGCAACAAAATCTAAGTACCTCATGTATTGTGCATTTCAAACTAAATTATTTCTATCAAAACTCAAACCAATTCCTTTCTCATTTGTTCAAATTTGAATTATTGCAATAATAATCAAGATCATGTATTATGCATCCGGGTAATAGTGTTTGACTTTTACATACATTTAAACTTACAAATTCATGAGAATTCATAATCTCGAAATCATGGTTCTGATAAAAGTTTTCAACATATTGACTTTAAGAAGTCAAACGTTAGACCAACTTGCAGACAAAGTTGTATCTACTGGATATTATGTAATTCCTGATTTTTTTTATGCCAACCTCATAATTCAAAAGAATAAGATGGTGCAACTGTTGTTTTTTTTTAATGCACATCCTATTATCAACTGAATTTCATTGTTCGGCTTAAGTTTTATAAAGAAATTAACTGCTTTGTACTTTTTTTCAGTCACCTAGGAAGCTTGATTGAATGCGCATTTTATCAATAGATTTGATTTTCATTTTGCGCATTCATATACATTATCAAGCATTCCCACATTCTTGGACATTTTGGTCAATTTCAGTCATAGGCAATGATATTAAACAATTGGTTTAGACATAATGACTGAACTTATTCAACAATCTTTTATTGCCTTTTATGCTCTTTTCCCAAAAAATGCCAAGCAATATAAATTATGCAGTTTTAAGAAGCAATCCCAAACATCCTCTAATTATTCCATATGTTATTTCAGAACACAGCAGGTTATTTTTAATATTGTCTGATATATGTCACATTTAAAAATGTATCTTTTTTTTTTAAATTATGTTGATGCAGGGAAAACATGGAGTTGGGAAGCCAAACATCTTTTGACAAGGATCCATCCACAACTATGCTACATTTGGGCTTTTTAGATTGGCTGCATACAAAAGCCCAAGATCAATCCGAAAGTGAAACGAAATATGCTGCTGCAGTAGACTTAGATGTAGACATAAGAGAATTAGACCTTTCCACAGTTATGCACTGAGCTTCTTGTATATAAGCTTTTGCCCAGGAGATATCATGCCTGGTACTCAAAAAATGGTGAAATTGACGGAGAAGAAAATGATGATTGTATTTCATTTCCTTGAAACTGTGAAGGTGTTGTACAAAGGTATTTCTAATGATTGTCACTATTAATATAAGATACTATTGAATAATGTTTTAACACCGTTGGAAAGCACATATTTGAATATTGTGAATTGTTTGACAAAGAATCTTATTTCTCAAATGGGTCAACAGTTGCGAAGTAAGAGAAGTCATTTGCATATTGATCAAATTGTTTTTTTATCTCAAACGAATCACTAAAGGATAACAACTAAAAGGGTAATGGGATTAACTTTGTACAAGATAAACAGGGTCAAATTACTCTTTTTCTAAAATCTTAATGCAACTCTGTTTGATTCAATAATTTAGATGACATGTATTGGCTCCAATATGGATTTTTTTCAAATAGTAATATAAAGTTTCTTATTTCATACATGTAATCTGCAACATGTTACAACATTTGGTAGCGCGCCGCAACGCGCGCGGTTAGAATACCTAGTTCTATATAAAAATGGTTCCGCATTTATATACTTGTAGGTACATATATGTATAAGGAATAATGGAAATGTTCGTTTCAAAACCAATACTATGTTAAGAATCTCAAGGTATTCATTCGTATTTTATTTCGTAAATTAAAGAAGGTTAAAAAGAAAATATATTAAATTATTAGTTAGTACTTATGTAAGATCTTTAATTCATGTAGCATACGGGTTTCTAACCTAATAGTATCAGGGGCGAAGCTTGGTTCTTGAAATGGAGGGGGCCGGACTCAATTTTTTCGATCGGTAGTGGCAAATCGGCGGGGGCCGGACTCAATCCGAACTCAATTTACCTATGAAAATCGCAAATTTTCACCATTACGCCAAAAAACAGGGGGGCTAGGGCCACCCATGGCCCTTCAAATGCTTCGTCCCTGAATAGTATATTTACATCATCACCGTTTCTACAATAACATACATAGATCAAATGACGAATTTTCAAGCATTGGTCTTAATCTCATTGGATATGTATTCTTTTCTCAAATAAAAGTCAATAAAACATCAAGATAACTAAAATATCGCAAGTCTCATTATCTAGCTTTGTTGATATTTAATTAAAATCTTATTAATAATAGCTTTATGTCAGCTTCACTAATTCATGGGATCCAATAACATAAAAGATAAAGAGTGGAATTACATAAGTGGTCCAAAATATTTCAAAGCATTATCATTAGAACCAAATATAATATATTTTTTTATATTTATGTCGTTTTAATTATGTTACTTTTGAATGTTAGAATTTTGACGGTTTGTTTGACCCGGGAAGCATGATAGCAACTCGGATTAGAAAAACAATCCATGCAACAACACATGGATAAGTATATTAGTAGACTCCATTATTATACTTCGAAACAATTAAATGAAGACATGTGTATTTTAAGAGGTGAAGAGTATAAGGCATGGCTGTAAAAATCTCGCCTAATTTTTTATTAATCTTTGATTAATCGTTAGTCTAAGGTTCATCGAGTAAAAACCGATTAATCGCTAGTCAGTGGCGGTCTAGCGATTTCAGTCAAATTCCGGTCAAAATTTATAAACTTAAGTCCGATTCGATCCAAAACCTATAAATTCTGGCAATTTAATCCTATATATTTAAAGGACTGAATTACAAGTTTTGTCCTTTATGTTTGTACCAGATTTCAACGCATATCCTTTAAGTTTAAAATTGATGAGTTCTGTCCTTTATGTTTGAAAATCTTACACCGTTTATCCTTTGGCCCTAACCTAGTTAATTTTTTTCGTCAAGTCAAGTCATGTGCATGTCACATGAGGGTAGTTTAGTCTTTAACTCGTTTATTTAAAATAAAGAATATTTTAATAAATAAAAAAATCAAAATTAAAACATTAATTATATATAATAAAATACCTCTCACTCTCTCTTTTAACCTTGCCCCATTCCCCTCTCTCTCTCTCACAGAGCTAGTACCCACCAGTCACCATCACAACTTGCCACCAACCACCACCACTACCACCATATGCCACAGCCACAATCACCCCTCTCTATATCTCAAAGCTGCCTTCTACCATCAACACCACCTCCAGCGGTCACCACCACACCTCTCTCTCTCTCTCTCTCACACACACACACACACACACACACTCTCTCTCTCTCTCTCTTCTAACCAATTTCCTTTAAGAACTCACCATGGAGCACTAGATCCGTTAAGGGTTAAACCCCTAAATCGATTTGGGGACTAGGGCACTGTAATATAAACGATCACATTTGCTAAATCTGTGGAGGGTCAAAACCGAGGGTCGCGTTCATCGGCATCTCAATTCAGATTTGCAGTAGGGCACTCTAATCAATTTTTTCCGGCTAAATAGTGGGAGGTTTGATGTTTTTGTTATCTGTTTTTCATGAACCTGTTTCATTTTGTGTTGGTGGTGGTTTTCGTAAAAAGTGGAGGAACGCAATGGTGGATGTGGTGATGTTGAAAGTGGTGGAGGGTGGTGGCAGGCGGGGGCTGAGGTGGGTAGTTACAGGTGGTGGCAACGGAGGATATAGTTTTAGGTGATGGAAATGGTGGAGGAGATGACAGTAGTGGATCTGAGTTGAGTGAATCAATGGGCTTAAAACTTTTTTAGGAATTGGGGGTCAGGGTTCCGACGGGTAGAGACAGAAAAGGAATAGGTTCTATATTCAGATGTGGTGGTGGTGTTGACAGTGGTGGAGGGTTTTTGGGGGTGGTGGGTGGTGGTTTTCTAGGTAGTGATAGCAGTGGATGGTGGTGGTGCAGGTGCAGGTGGGGGAGGTAGTAGGTGGTTCTGGAATGTGGTGGTGTAGGTGGTGGAAGGAGGACCTGCAATGAATGTGGGTCAATTACTGATATACCCTCGTGTGCAAGTCATGTGACCAAACTTAACGAAGAAAATTAACAGAGTTAGGTCAAAAGGACAAACGTGCAAGATTTTAAAACATAAAGTACAAAACCAATCAATTTTGAAGTTAAAGGACATTCTTTGCAATTGGGTATAAACCTAAAGGACAAAACTTGTAATTCAGTCTATTTAAAGATATGAGTCGAGAAAAGGGTTAAAAAATGCCTTATTAAAAAAACTACATATAAAATGTGTGTGTATATACATAAAACTGAAAATTACATATAAAATCCCAATCCGATTAATAATGATTAATCCCTACCAATCCCGATTAATCGTTAGTCAGTACCTCATGAAACACCCCAACCGATGGCAGAATCATCGAGGTGTCACGTAGGGACGATTGTTCAATAGCTCATGGACTAAAAGTGTAAATATGGATACATTGTTTAAGTAGTTTATTACATTGAAAAGAGATACAAGATACAATGATTCAAACTAACAATCTAAACTGAAATACAATGAATCCAAAATCTAAGTATAAATTTCAAAAGCTAAAAAGGCGTCTCAATAATAACCTGAAAATGCACCAAAATAATATAGGTCAATACAAAAAAAAGTATTGGTGAGCATACCCTGTTTTGAATACATATAGTAAGAAATATTTGCAATTCATGTGTTGTACATTATTTGCAGTTATGTAATAAGTAGTATCCGGGTCAAAATCAACCCTATGAATGTGAAATGAAATTTATATATAGTATGCGCTATAGACAGTAGTAATGAAACACATAGCAATGACCAAGGTCTCTCAACAGAGTCACAAGGGGTATATACCATAGTACTATTCATTGAAATGCTAGGCCGCAATGGTTAATGATTTTGACAAGTCATAGATATACAAAGTAACACAAAGCAAACACACATGAGAATTGCACTTGGTGAAAAGAAATAGTAATTTGACATAAGGTACATGAGTAACCCAAACAGTAAAATGAAAAAGGAGAAAGATATACTCACAGTTTTGCTAAGCGGTAAATCCAAACAAAACTCGTCACAAGATAAACTTGGGAATTCCGAGGAATTCAACCTATACGTATAAGAATACTAATGAGGAAAATGACTTAAAAAGTCTAAGACATCTAGAATCTAAGGCATTAGGGTTTGCTAGGCTAGGTAGGAAAGATGAAGTTTTAGGATAACTCGAATTTAATAATAATTTTGAATAAAATATATTATGATGTAAGATCAAATATGTGACTAAGAAAATATAAACACCTATGTTTTCCACACTTAGAAATATTTCTGTTTTATATATAAAAGTATTCATAAAACAGATTTTATAATTTATATTTAATTAAAAAACTTATTATGACTAATTAAATATAAATAAACTAGAAATACAAGATATGGTCCAAAAATAATATTTTTATGAAAAATGATTAGTTTCTGATGTAAAATAGTTAAAATAATTTTTCCATAATTTTTCCCAATTTATTTGCATTTAAAACGGATTTAATGAATTTAAATCATGTTTAAATGATTAAAAATAGGAAAATCAATAAAAATAAATGGTTTCTAGACCAATCATTTTATTTCAGTTTCTGATGATTAGAAAATATTTGCTAGAAATTTTGGAGTTAAAAACATTTATTTTCCAGAAAATAAAAATGTGAAAATTTTCTTTAGAGTGTCAAGATGCTACATCTAATTTTTCATAATTTTTGGAGCAATAATGAATTTATTATAAATAATCTAAGTTTATATGTATTATAATTGTTTAAAATATGAATAAAAGAAGAAAGGAAAAAAGAAAAAAATTCGAAAAAAATGGAAGCGCCTGGGTTCGAACTCGGCCTGCTTTGTTCATTGACACAGACACCAACCATTAGGCTAAGTAATACATTTGTTGATTTATTTGGAACAAGAAGGTTTTTAAATAATACACATAAACTCAACTTCTTCCCCAATTTCCCTAAGAACCCTAACCCTAGCTTCAAATCTAATAAACCCAATAACGTTACTGCAACCCACAAGAAACATAGGGCTTTAGATCAGTGACTATTGTACATCAAAACCGCAACAATAAAAACAACTTACAAGCAAGATTTATGGTTCAATTTGTCTGGGTTCGGCCGAGGAACACGATGACCCAATCCAGAATTTGAAGCGTGTAAGAGGTGTAAAAGAGATGTTAGGATTTGAGTTTGTTTGTTTTGATTGTTTAACTAAATGATGGAAATAATGAAATGAAAATAGAATGAAAGTGCAGCGGAATAATAAACTGTAAATCAAAACAAGAGAGTAAATGTTTTTAGATCGAATGCTTTCATTAGCTCAAAGATTACAATCGTACAATTACTCCCCCTCAGCCTGATCACACAGTGTTTGTCAGAGAGAATGTTTTGTGTGTGATGCAATAGAACAGTACAAGCACTGTTCTATTTATAGACAGACTCAAAGCACTGATGACCTAGGCTGACGTCACCTAAGACAGTGACCTCTAACAGAATAACAAACATAAACATCTGCCTATTACAAACTACTGTTACATTGAAAGCACTGATAATAAACAGCTGTTGAAGATAAACTCTGATGGTCTTGTATCCACTGCTGGAGCCTAAGTGCTGTTGGTTCCAGCAGTGCTTTGGTCTTCAGTACTTGTATCAGCAGTTGCTCTTCATCAGACCTTTGGTCAGCAGTTGTTCTTCATCAGTTGTTTCCTCAGCAGTTCTTTGTATCAGCAGTTGTTGAGCAGTTGTTTGGATAGAACAGTAGTTAGGGTCAGCAGTCTTTTGGGAGAAGCAAGTTGTAAAGACTGTTTATTCAAGGATCAAATAGATAGCATGTTTTGGCTTTCTAATCATCTGTTCTTCTCCAGGTCAGCAGACCCAACAATCTCCCCCTAGAACAGACGATGCCAAAACTCAGCTTTATTTATTGATCTTTATTCCTCATCAGACTTTCTCTGATTTGACCTTTGAATTGTAGTTCAAAATTCAGAGCAAATAAGTCTTCTTCATCTCTTTCTAGATCCAGATTTAGCAATGCTTGGTGATCTTCTGCACATAGGCTGTAAGCATCATCCATGCTGATCTTCTGAACCCTTCCATCTGACCTGAGCAATGTCAATTCGTGGTTGTCTTTGTTGACCTTCCACTTTAGAATTTTTGAGTCAGTGGATTTGCTGAGATGAACCTTTATTCTTGATGAGTTGGGTGAAGGAGGTCTTCCAATGAGTTCTCTGAGTTTCTCTGTTGTAGGATCAGAGAAATAATGTATTTGATTGAAGAGCCCTTCCTTGATAAATGTATCAGCAAACTTTCTTTGATCTTCCTCTGACATCTCCTTCTGCTTCTTGAACTGTCTACTTGCAGCAGCTGTGAGATCAGAGGTTTCAAGTAAGCTGTCCAGATTAAAAGTCTGTTGGGGTCTCTTCATCATTGGCTCATCAGTGTAAATTGGTTTTCTTGGAAGGCTGGGGTCCTTCTTTCTATTTTCTTCCAGACTTTTGTAGGTTTCAACCAGCCTTAACTCAGACCATCTGGAAACAGACCTCATCTCCCCATAGTTGGCAGCTACAATCTCCTGCCTCATCCTTTTGAATTTCAAGGCTCTGACTGGGTCTCTGCCTTTGCCAAAATTAGGAGTGGAGACTTTAGCTTTGGGGTCTTTGGCCATTTCTTCAATTCTGAGCAGTTCTTCTCTCAAAGCATGAGTAGTCCAACCATTGAACTGCTTTTTGTTTGCTTTGTAAGGCTTGGTTGCCATTATCTGTTCAAGAAGAGATTCCCTTACCTCCTTTTCCAAATCTACACTGAGAGGCATGGAGGACATGGAATTGCTCAGGGTCTTAGCAAAATCTTCAATCCTTCTGAGTTTGCTAAGCTCTGCTGAATGGATGCCCTGAGCAGTCCTGTCATCCTTCCCTTTGCATTTCTCCCTGATGATGGCATCCACCTGCTCACCCTTGTATTTCAGATAAGTATCAATATTGAGGGGAACAGGGAAGTTTGGGAGAGATGGGAAGGATCTTTCAGATGGCTGTTCAGTATTGTAGAAGGATTGTAATTCCCCCTTGAGTAGATCAAGTTCAAGGGGATACTGAACAACCAATGGTGTAATGGTTGGTGGTGGTCTATGGGATTTGAACTTGGATGTATGTGGTGAGAATGATGTGAGTGGAATAGCTGTGATGGGAGGAGTGGATTGGGCAGTTGAAATGGTGGTTGGTGATGTGTGTATATTTTCATCATGCACAACAAAGGTTGATTTTCTCTTCCTTGTGTACATGATTTTTGGTGAAGGTGATTTGGTATCAGTGGTTGGATTAACATCTGTTGGCCTTTTAGTAGAACCAGCAGATGTTGGGGTTTTGACTGGTGATGTAGGTTTGGTGGTTGTTTGTTCAGGTGTGTGTGTTGGTTTGGGTACAGTGGTTTCAGTGTTTTGGGTAGTTTCAGTGTTTTGGGTGGCAGTGGTTTCAGTAGCAGTGGTTTTGTCAACAGAGGTGGTGTTTAATTTAGATGGTGGTTTTCTAACATGCTTAGCAGGTCTTTTCATCCTTTTAGAGGATCCCACATCTTCTTTCTCCTGCTGTTGTTCTCTTTTGAGATTCACCAGTAACTCTGCTTTAGCTTCCAAGGTGTCAGCCCTCTTTTGTTTGGCCTGAGCTGCCTTTTCAGCTTCTATGTTTGCAGAGTCATCTACTGCTTTATTCTTCTCAGTGGTTTGTTGTGGTGGTGCTGTTGGTGTTGCTTGTTGTTGTTGTTGTGGAGCTGATTTGGTAGACTCTGGTTTCTTGGCAGACTTGGCTTGACCTTTTTGAGAAGGAGGACAACCAAAAGGATCTAGTTTTGGTAGCCTATCTCTGCCACTCTCCCCCTTTTTGGCATCATCAGCCGTGAAAGCATCATCATTTTCATCCCTGAGGATGGTGGTAGGGGCAGAGCCAGTAGTCTTCAGCAGGTGATCCTTGATGGCTTTGTAATCAGCATGGGTATCTTTGTACCTTGCATCTACCATATTCCTGATCTCAGCCATGTAGGTTTCATGTGTCTGATCAGCCAATTTTTTGTGAGCTATGATGATGGGGGAAACTGATTTCCATAACTCATTGGCTATATCAGCTGTGGATGGTTGACTCTTGGAAAGATCTGCAATTGAGCTCAGTAGAAGCTTGACATCAGATTTGATGTCAGCAACAGAGGTTTCAATAACAGAAACTCTGTCCGTCAATTCTTGGTATTTTGACCCATCTCCTAAATTAATAGGATCATCTGAGTCCCTACCAGTGGTAGTTCTACCTGATTCAGGCCTAATAGGTGAATCAGATGCCCCTTTGTCTTGGTACTGGGGACTTCCAACTGTTTTTGGAGACACTATAGTGGCTTCAACAGTTGTTGCCTTCAAGGGAGTCTTAGCTATGTAATCACTGTCCTGATGTGAGACAGTGGTCTCTACATCAGTAGTGGCTGCTCCACTTGAAAACTCACATAGAGTTTCATTGAACCCAGGTGGTGTAACCTCCTCTTCTGTTTGTGGGATAGCAGATTGAATATTCTCAGGGCCAGTCACTTGTTGGAGTATACTCTCAGTGACAGGTGGAAGAGAGGAACTGGGATCTTCCTGAGATTTGTCAATTGCTTCAAACAGAGGTTGCATTGTTTGTGGGACATGTGATGGTGAGGGTGAAGGAGTAACAAGAGAATTAGCCCTGGGAGAGGGGCTTGTGAACATATGGTCAAGTGACTCAAATGTATCATGATGTGTGTCCCCTTGGCTTACAACATGATCCTTTTGAGAGGATTCATGAGGAGTTTGGTCAGGTGGAGGTATGTCCAACTGTTGTGAGGAAGTAATAACAGTGGTTTCAGGTTGCTTTTGTTGTGCAACAGAGGTTTCTTCTGGTACCTCAACATCCAGAAGCCTCATTTGTGGTTGAGTGGTGGTTTTTGTGGATGGATGTTTCTTTTTGGAAGTGGCTGGTGTGGGTCTCACAGCACTGGATGTAGTGCCATGATCACCAGGAGCAGTGGGCTCAACAACAGAGGTTTTGACAACAGTTGTTGCCTTTGTCCTCTTTGTTTGTGTTTTAGAAACTTTTGACACTTTAGACCCTTTTTCTTGGGTGCTTCCACCCAGCATTCTTGTGAAAGTTTCATCAGTTAAGCTTTTCATTTGCATAGCAGCACCCTTTTTGAAAACTTTTTCTGGTAAGACTTTTTGTAAGATTACACTAAGAATTCTTGGGTAAATAAGAAAAGCATTGTTTGACCCAGACTTAACTGCTTTCACATTTGATACCAAGTCCATGAACAATCCCTGGGAAAGATTGAAGTCAGAGTTTGACAACATAGCATAACCCAGATATTGCATCCTCAATGGAATTTCATTAAAGGATGTGGACTTAGCAGAGACACAAAGAAGAAGAGTATGGAAGAAAAATTTCATGACTGGAGGGAAAAACTTTTTGAAAAGAGTTGATCCAGTCATCTGACCATCATACCCTCTTTCTTGGAACTCAGTGTGAAGCTCTGTTTTAGTAAAGGAATCCTTACCTGCCAGGTCATTCAGTGTGAAGGTTGTGGATATGATTTCAGGGGTAATGACAATACTGGTGTCTCCAATTTTGGAAATAATGGAGGTAGGCTTTTTGTCTTGTAGTAGAAACTCAGCATTCAACCAAAATTCTTGGAGTGTATCAAGATATATGGGGGCGTTAGCGGTTAGGATGGGTAAGTATTTGGAGTTAAGGAAAATGTCGATAGTGGAATGAAATGGAGTGTTGTCATCTGTTTTAATCAGATAGGGGAGACAATTGTGTGTAGCTTTGGCTTGAAGATCCATTGTAATGGATTTCGAAGGTGAAAATGATTGAAGATTGATGAAGGGTTTGAGAATGAAGAAGGCGGTTTACAGTATTTTGAATACAATGAGACAGTGTAACATCTGTTGTGGTAAAACAGGGTTTTTATAGGCTCAATGAAACCGCTGATGTGGCCAAACCTCTGCTTATATGAGCAGACGTGGCAATCATCTGATGGATGTAACATCTGGTGGAGAACAGCTGTTTTTGGTAAACAACTGATACAAACAGCCGATGGATCCAACTGTTGTAATTTTTTTTAAATATAACATATATATATATATATATATATATATATATATATATATATAGGCGGACAGTTGTTTTATCTGAACAGATGTTCTGAAACAGATTTTTCAACTAACAGTTGTTTTATCTGATCAGATGTTTTGAAACAGACTTTTCAACCAACAGTGGATATGAATGAAACAGTGGTTGTTTTATCTGATCAGATGTCATAAACAGATTTTTCAACCAAACAGCTATTTTAAAAAGATTGATTTTCTAAAACATGTTATTATGATTTATAGAAAATTTATTTGTTTAATCCATGTTTAACATACCAATTCTGGAAATCAGATTTGTAAAGGTAGATGTGTCTAAAGCTTTTGTTAACACATCTGCCAACTGATCCTCTGTTGGAACATGGTGTAAAGAAATCAAACCTTTTTCATAGCTGTCTCTGACAAAATGATGTCTTATGTCAATGTGCTTGGTAGTGGAATGAGAGACTGGATTCTTGATGATATTTTCAGCAGCTTGGCTGTCCAACATGAGTGGAGTCCTAAGTGCAGTTATCCCAAAATCCAGTAGTTGATTTTGAAGCCACATGAGTTGGGCTGTACAGCTTGCAGCAGCAATGTATTCAGCTTCAGCTGTTGAAGTTGAAACAGCTGCCTGCTTTTTGCTTTGCCATGAAACTAAGGCATTCCCTAGAAATTGGCACCCTCCTGAAGTGGATTTTCTTGTGGTGTGACAGCCAGCAAAGTCACTATCTGAATAACCTGAAAGCTCAATGTTTCCATTAGCAGGATACCAGATACCAAGTGTGGGAGCACCTTTGAGGTATCTGAATATCCTTTTCACAGCAATAAGGTTTGACTTTCTGGGTGAAGCCTGGGATCTGGCACAGACACAGGTAGCAAACATAATGTCTGGCCTAGATGCAGTTAGGTACAATAAAGACCCAATCATACATCTATAATGTGTTTGATCAACCAGTTCATCCTTGTCATCAATAGTGAGCAGCTTGACTGTACTCATGGGTGTGCTACATGGCTTACAATCATTCATCTCAAATCTGGTTAATAAGTTCTTTACATATTTGTTTTGGTGAATGAATGTGCCATTTTGCAGTTGTTTCACTTGAAGACCAAGGAAACACTGAAGCTCACCCATGGCACTCATCTCAAACTCTGCTGAACTCTTCACACATTTGGTTACATGTGGATCCAAAAATGATGTCATCTACATATATTTGAACAATCATTAAGTGTTTCCCTTTCCATTTAAGAAATAAAGTTTTGTCAATTTTACCTCTTGTGAAGCCAATGGATAAGAGAAATGTGGAAAGAGTTTCATACCAGGCCCTTGGTGCTTGTTTGAGTCCATACAAAGCTTTGTTGAGCTTGTAGACATAGTCAGGATGGAATGTGTCTTCAAAACCAGGTGGCTGACATACATAGACTTCCTCTTGAATTTTGCCATAAAGGAAGGCACATTTGATGTCCATCTGATACACCTTTATGTTGTGGTTGACAGCAAAGGCTAGAAAGAGTCTGATGGCCTCTAGTCTAGCTACAGGAGCAAAGGTCTCATCATAATCTATTCCTTCTTCTTGTCTGAAGCCTTGAACCACAAGCCTGGCTTTATTCTTGACAACAATACCCCTTTCATCAGTCTTGTTTTTGAAGACCCACTTTGTTCCTATAGGACAAACATCCTTAGGAAGTGGTACAAGCTCCCATACTTGTTGTCTTTTGAATTGAAGGAGTTCTTCTTGCATGGCTTCTACCCAACTGTTGTCTTTCAGTGCCTCTTGGTACTTGACAGGTTGTGTGAGGGATAAGAAACCTGCAAAAAGACAGATATTTGAGGATTGGCTTCTTGTGAGCACACCCTCTCTGATGTTGCCAATGATCTGGTCTGGTGGATGAGCTCTTAAGTAAATAAGATCTCCTTGATATGGAACAATGGCATTTTGAGGTGATGGACAGAGGTTTGATGACTCTGTTGGTGTAACATCTGTTGGTACTTCTGTAGTGCCATCAGATGTTTGGAATGGTAATGGAGGAATGGGTCCAAGTGGTGTGAAACTTGACTGACTTTTGTCAACAGATGATTGACTTTTGTCAACAGATGATAGGTCAGTGGTTGTGAGGGGTGAGGCAGTGGTTTGAGGATAGGACTGGCCAACAGTGGTTGACACAGCTGTGGCAGAGTTTTGACAATTGTTTTGAACAGCTGCTTCCTCTGAGGCAGAATAGACTTTGTAGTGACTGGGGATCACAACATCTGTTCTGTAATCTTGCTGTGCAGACTGTGGAATACCTGCATTGTTAGTTTTGACAGTGATATCTTCAAATTTGAATTTATCTAAATCAAATAATTCAGCAGGGTTTGCAGGGATTTTTAGAGATGAAAGCTCATTGAACTTTACATTCAGAGTTTCTTCTATTGTTTTAGTCCTTGTGTTAAACACTTTGTAGGCCTTAGCAGTAGAAGAATATCCCAGAAAATAACCACAGTCTACTTTGGCTGCAAATTTTGAAATGGAATCTTTGAGATTTAAAATGAAACATGGGCAGCCAAAGATTTTGAAAAATGAGATTAATGGTTTGATTTTGAACAAAATTTCATAAGCAGTCTTTTGATGTCTGGGGTTGATCAAAACTCTGTTTTGAACATAGCAAGCAGTGTTTACAGCTTCTGCCCAAAAGGACAGTGGCAAACCAGAATCTGCTAGCATGGTTCTTGCAGCTTCTATAAGAGTTCTATTTTTCCTCTCAACTACCCCATTTTGTTCTGGTGTACTTGGGATGCTGAACTGCCTCACAATCCCTTTTGACACACAGAAGTCATCCAACTCCTTATTTTTAAACTCTGTTCCATTGTCACTCCTGAAGACTTTTACTGGCAAGTCATATTGCTTTTCAACTTTGGTGACAAAGTCCTTCAATATACCTGCAGTCTCATCCTTAGAATGTAAAAAGTAAGTCCATGTAAACCTAGAAAAATCATCAACTATGACAAGACAAAATCTCTTTCTTCTTAGACTCATGATTTTAACAGGGCCAAACAAGTCCATGTGCAACAGTTGTAAACACTGACTAGTTTTGGACTCATCAATGGATTTGTAAGAGCTTTTATGTTGTTTTCCTTTTAAGCAAGAAACACAATGCTCATCACATTTAAATTCTTTTGATGGTAAACCTCTGACAAGGCTTTGTTTTGAGAGTGTGTTGATAGTATTAAGGTTGGTGTGACCCAATCTCCTATGCCACAATTCTGTCTCCTTAGTGGAGGCAGCAGAAAACAGACAGACATTTGCCATAGGATTGTCCTTTAACATATCAACAACATACACATTGCCACTTCTATGAGCAACAAGTTGTGCTTTGCTCTCAGCAATAATGGTATCAATCTTTTTCACCACTTCTGGCCCAATAATCTTACAAGTTTTCTTTGTGAAAAATGAGCCATAACCTTTGTCACTCATTTGGGAAACACTCAGAAGATTAAACTTGAGATTATCAATAAGATTGACATTTTCAAACTTGAGTTTTCCAGCCTGTACAGTCCCTGAACCCAACACCTTACCTTTAGAATCATTACCAAAGGATATATCACCCCCTCCATGAGCCAAGAAGTCCAGAAGTAGGGCTCTACATCCTGTCATGTGCCTGGAACCTCCACTATCTACATACCAAAGACTATCTAAACAAGCAGAAGCTCCCTGCACATCAGTAAATGATTAGTTTTGGTGAGTGTCCAAAGCCAAATTGGCTTTGGATGGGTCCTCAGACCTATCAGACTCAAGCTTTGGAAGATGATCAGTGGTTTGGACCAATTTCTGAATTAAGGTCAACAACTGCTGCTGACCATTTGCCAGTGCTTGGATGTCAACACTTGGGGCAGCAGTTGTTTGATCACTTCCTGACAGATGATAATACCCATATGGATTTCTGTTCACTCTTGGTTTAGAGGGTCTTTTTGGCTCCTCATAAACATGTGGCAGACTGTGACATGGAGGTTGACCATAACCTCTTGGGTATTTGCTTGTGGGTGGAGCATCTGTTACTTGGACATCTCTAGAAGCAGATGTTTCAAGCCTTTTTGTAACAGATGTTTGGACAGGGGTGAAGGTCTGTTTGGGCTTTCCTTTTGGAGTACTAACCACAGGGTTTGCAAGAGTTTTAGCTTTGTATTCTTGTATTTTTACATCAAAATTTTTGAGATACAAGCACTCTTTGGTCTTGTGATTCTTTTTCCCACATATTGAGCATGTGGCTTTGGAATCACATTCACTTGTTCCTTTGTTAATATCATATGCTTTTAGAAGAAAACAGTTTTTGGTGACATGATTCTTCTTTTCACAGAAATCACAGAACAAGTTAACAGTCTTTTCTTTCTTCTTCCCCTTTTCAGTCTTCTTTTCAGCAGATGTTTGAGCATCTGCTGGAGGATCTTTCAGGGGAATGACTTTTGCCAAGGGAATGACCCTTGCCTGAGGAGCTGTCTTTCCCTCAGGAGTTTTAAAATCTACAGGTTTATAATTCTCAAGAGTATCACACTCATCAGACCAAGTAGGTTTAAATTCATACTTTTCAAGTTCAGCAAAAGATGAGGAACCTTCTGGTTTTTCAAGAACAATTTTCTTACCATTTGGTTCAGTGATTTTAATCTCTTGACCCTGCAGGTTTGTTGGTACTATCTCAACAGACTTTTGACTCTTTGTGTCAGTGTTTTCAAAAGCTGGAGCAGTGGTTGCAAAACCAAAGCCAAACTTCACATGACTTTTGGTTTGTTTGTTGAGTAGCATCTCAAATCCTCTACATGATTCCACCCATTTTTTACATTCAACTTGGGTGGACTCAAGCTCACTTTTACAACTTTGATATTTTGTTATCATAGTTTGGAGCTGGTCTTTGGTTATAGTTGCTTCATGTTTTAAACTGCTAATTTCAAACTCTTTTGCAGTTAAACTTGTTTTCAAATCTTTTGTGAGTTTTTCAAATTTAACTTCATCATCCAAAATTTTCTTTCTAAGGTTTTCATTCACCTCTTTGATGTTAGCAAATGCTATTACACATTTGTCAGAACACAACTCTTTAAGAATTTGAGGAGATACCTTAGCAGCAGCCATCAAAGCACAATCACACTTGCACTCACAATCATCAGATGCACCCCAGGGATCTGAGAGATTCACAACCTCTTCTTCAGGTTTTTCACCTGTAACAGCTTCACTAACAATATCATCAGTCACAACATCAGATTCAGTTACCACTTCCTCAGATTCAATCTCATCTACCATAGCCATGAAACAAAAATTTTCTGGTTCATTTTCAGCTTTGGCAACTAGTGCAAAATTCTCATCTGTTAGCTCATCAGGTAGACTGCTCCAATCAACAAAGCCTTGTGTAAAGAAGCTCTGTTGACTGGTCTCTGCAGGAGCAGAGGATGGAGCAACAGTCGTTTGCACAGGTGTTTGAGCAACAGGTGTTTGCACATAATGAATCTGAGGAACAGTGGTTTGGACATACTGGACAGGAACAGTGCTTGAGGACTGTGCAAAATGGGCAGTGTTTTGCACATTAGGTCCAGGGATATTATAGGAATTCTGATAAGTGTTGGTCTGTGGTCTTTGATTTGGATAGGTTATCATAGGTGTACCATGTTGACCCCTACATTCCCTAGCAAAATGACCAAACCTATGACATTTATAACACTTGATCTTTGATTTATCCAACCCAACCTTAGATCTGCCAGTCAACCCTGGAAACCTTCTCCCAGTTTTCTTGTAAAAATTATTAGTTCTTACACTGAGAAGGGCCAATTGGTGCATAATGTCCATTTCTTCCAAATCATCAGGGTCAAAGTATTTCAGGTCATCATACTCAAAGGATATATTGTCAGATGCCTGTATATCACCACCACTTGCTATGAAAGCATAGTTTGGTGAATAAGAATCAGAGTTAAAACCTGAGTTAAAACCTGAAGTTATATCAATAAAATGATCATAACTCTGATCCCTTGTGTTTCCAGGCACCTCATCATGACCCAAAAGTGCTGTATTCCCAAACACATAGTCATCAGACACTTTTCCAGAGTCCTGGAGCTTCTTTTTCTGGTTAAGCTCTCTTTCATAGGTCAAGAGCTTACCATGAAGCTGGGTCAGTGATAGGTCTTTAAATCCTATTGAGTTTCTCATTACAATAGCAATAGTGTCCCATTTGTCTGGTAATGATCTTAAAAACCTATGGTTCAAGGTTGAATGAGGGTAAGTAAGACCAACCAATTTTAGTTCACTTATTAAGCAATTAAATCTCTCAAACTGTTGAGTTAATGACTCTCCTTTGACATGACTGAATGTTTCATATTGTTGGTTAAGTATTTCACGGTTGTTTTCAATAACCTCCTCAGTCCCACCAAACTGTTCTTTCAGTGCATCCCACAACTCCTTTGCACTGTTACAGTGTAACAACCCAACATATATATCATTGGGTAGAGCCATGGCCACAATACTGAAGGCCTTAGCATCTAACTTAATTTTCTGAAAATCCTAGTCGGAGTAGTTTTCATGTTTCTTTGGCTCAAACACTTTGGGATCTTCAGTACTCGGCACAGTCGGAACATGTGGTCCGAAGATAACCGACTTCCAACACCCAGTGTTTTGTTGAGCTAGAACATGGCTCATCCGACGTTGCCAGATATTGTATTCAGATCTGACAAGCATCGGTGGCTTGTTGTTCGTGCCAGTGTTATGTGGATCGTGATTGATAGAAGCCATTCTCTGATTTATCAAAAAACAAAGTCTGTTTAACAACGGTTGAAGCGAAATTAAACTATTACTCTGTTTTCAATCTAACTGACAAACGATATCAATAATTGTGAGCTGATTATTAAATTGATTTGTTAGATCGAATTTAATTGACCAAGCTCTGATACCAATTGTTAGGATCTGAGTTTGTTTGTTTTGATTGTTTAACTAAATGATGGAAATAATGAAATGAAAATAGAATGAAAGTGCAGCGGAATAATAAACTGTAAATCAAAACAAGAGAGTAAATGTTTTTAGATCGAATGCTTTCATTAGCTCAAAGATTACAATCGTACAATTACTCCCCCTCAGCCTGATCACACAGTGTTTGTCAGAGAGAATGTTTTGTGTGTGATGCAATAGAACAGTACAAGCACTGTTCTATTTATAGACAGACTCAAAGCACTGATTACCTAGGCTGACGTCACCTAAGACAGTGACCTCTAACAGAATAACAAACATAAACATCTGCCTATTACAAACTACTGTTACATTGAAAGCACTGATAATAAACAGCTGTTGAAGATAAACTCTGATGGTCTTGTATCCACTGCTGGAGCCTAAGTGCTGTTGGTTCCAGCAGTGCTTTGGTCTTCAGTACTTGTATCAGCAGTTGCTCTTCATCAGACCTTTGGTCAGCAGTTGTTCTTCATCAGTTGTTTCCTCAGCAGTTCTTTGTATCAGCAGTTGTTGAGCAGTTGTTTGGATAGAACAGTAGTTAGGGTCAGCAGTCTTTTGGGAGAAGCAAGTTGTAAAGACTGTTTATTCAAGGATCAAATAGATAGCATGTTTTGGCTTTCTAATCATCTGTTCTTCTCCAGGTCAGCAGACCCAACAAGAGATAGGGTATTCTGTCGAAAAGGTTATGCAAACATGTTTAGATCCAGGTTTATGAGTAATTGTATGATAACAGAACTAATCATCTTGATATCTCATGAGTGCATCGGTTATACAATGGAAGCATTAAAGGACAATTAAATCGTGTTTAAATCATTCAATTGATGACTGAAACGTCCACAAATCATGAGGGCTTCAGTTAAAACGTATCAGAAATAAATCCCAAGAGCCATAATCGAGTTTTTTATTTGGCCGGAAAGTATGGTCGCCGGAAAATTCTTCGCCGGCCGGAATCCCTGCCAGAAAAACGAGTAGGAGGGAAGGCAGATTTTTTATTTTTAAAACTTTCAAAAAATGACACTATTAGTCCATTCTTTATAACTTGGTTAGATTTGTTATGATTTTGGTTAAGTTTTCTTTGTAAAAATTAACTAAGTTAACTTTACTTAACTTAAAAGTTTCCAAATCTTTATAAAACTTAAACTTTTTATTAATTCCATAAATAACTAATATTTTTTTTATAAATGTCAAAATATATCATGATTAAATCATGTATTCATATACGCGTCCGGTTAAGATGTAGACATTTCCATCTAAAGAAAATAATAATCAAAAGAACTCAACTTTTATTAGATTCAAAAATATAGAAAGTACATGGACTAGATTTGACAACTAGCTAAAAGATAAGGGTGACGGTTGTCACAGTCTCCCATACTTGAGAAAATTTTGTCTCGAAATTTCTTTCAAGTGGAGGTTTCTATGAAACAAAAGGCGTTGTAAAAAAAGTCAAGTGGGTTTTAAAAATTGCATCAGTTATGATTTGACAAAATATAAAGTATGTCTATTTATTATCCAAAGTAAAAGTTTCAAAATCTTTGACAGTTAACCCGAGGTTAGGAAGTTGAGAGTTTAAATGAAAAAGGTTTGGGAAAGTATGAAATTGGTAAGGGCAAAGGCACTGATGAAGTAGTCTCCCCTACTTTAGAAAGGTTTCTAACTGAACTTTATTAGGGTATGAAACAAGAATCCAAATAACCGAGAGTGTAAGAGTACACAAGGTTTGAGTTTTCTGTGTGGGTGGTTAAAAGAAAGACTCCAAGAAGACGAATTGAACCTTGTGTAAGAATTTTCATGACGAAAGAGAAAAGGAAAAGGAACTGATAGCCGTTGGTCAACGACCTATTAAAGAGGTCGGGTCCAACGCCATTAAATAGCCCAAAATGTGAAAATGTAGAAGATAATGGATAGGTTCTTGGTTAGACTCCTAGTCCGCTTCCGCAGTATTGTTAGTGCTTATATATAGAGTGTACCGCAGCTAACCCACCACACTACTGATATCTTGGATTCGTACCGATTGTCCACCAATAGCCTAAGTAGAATCACACACCACCCCCATGTACCTGTAAACCCATGATTACGTTCCGGACCGTAATCACCGATTTATCTTACACTAGGGTGTTATGCTTTTCTATTACACTAACATAACTAATACAAGACACAATGCGTGCAACTAAAATGTGTTAAGTAATAGCTATTGTAATTAAATAATATTCAATCATGACATGGCTAGAGGTCCTTCTCTTTCGGGTTCATCCTTTAACCGTAATAAGAATAATGTGTAAGTATCAAGCACGGTTAGCGGTCCTTCCCCTTTCAGGTTCTCCCGCACAAATAACCGGTCAATTTCTGTTCAAATCATTTGGCTCTAAACACCCATATTGATTGCCTCTAAGGATTATACCGTTCCCCTCGGGTTAGAGGAGTACTCCGACCCGAGTCGTACGAGGGCACTGGCTTAGACCTCATGCGAGTTATCAATTAGTGTGTTAATTGACCATAATGATGAACAAAATAATGAAAAAAAATATAACAGGGTTTTGCTCATAACAGGAAAATATGTGTACAAAATATGCGTTCAAAATATAAGTATAGTATAAAATTTCAATTCAACAATATTACATAAATCGGGTAATTCGCACAATTGCGCAAAATGAGAGTAAACGGGTTGAATCAAATTTCAAAATTAGTTGTGTAAGAATAAATGTTAATAAATAATGCGAGAGTAACCACAAATAAAAGGATAATGCAAGAATAACCATAAATAAGATAATACGCGAGCATAACTATAAACAAAATGGTGTAAGGATAAAATAATGAAATTTCCTGCAAATGAAGGTGCGCAGAACAAACGTATAGTCTACTGGCATGAGGGTTTAAATTTAGTAGTTTTGCATATATGTATTATACGATAAAAGACATTCAGCAACATTTTGATGAGGATATGTCCAATATTGTGTTAGACCAAAAGTTTTGCGACCGAGAGTGTGCAAGTGTAAAAAGATAAATTTTTCGTTTATAAAAACGTAGTTTAGTGGAACTTTGTGATATAGTTGAAAGAATAGTAGTAATGCATGAGAATAACTTTTTAGGAATCAAAGAATGTTTTAGATTCAAAACAGCTTCACATGAAAAGACTTCGTAAGTGCACACTTTCATGTGTTTACGAGAAGTTGAGTTGAAAATTGTTATAAAGCATATTATCAGTCGCAAGTTTCTTTTCCCGAAAACATAGCGTAGACCCGTTATATGAAAACAAGAAGGTTTACATTTGACTTGTAAATATGCAAAATAAGTTTATAAAACGCATCAGGAACCATATAAATCAAATGTGTTTCAAAATACTAAGATTTAAAAATGGCGTGAATGATAAAAGCCCATGTGTATGACACGAAAAGCTTATAATTACATAACATTTCTGAAAACAGATTTCAAGCTTTGAAAAGAAGATCGAGTCACAGCAATGGAAATGATAAGGATTGTGAATACAGGATAAGTTTCAAGTCTTAAGTCTCAGTTGGTGACCTAGCTTCAAAAACTCAATTCAATGTTGAAAGTCCACAGCGCACAATTTCTCGTGCTGCGTTGATTGAGTGAATCAGCTCGGTATTTTGATAATATGGTATAAGTTTATGAGTTGCTTGAAGGCAATGAAGAATCTGGTTTAGGTTGATTCTCCTTGATAATGTTTGAAAGGTGTGGGCTAAACATGTATGAGGTTGTGAATGATGCCGAATACCTTGACGAATTTTAGAAAATAGGAGTTTCTGTATTTAAACATTTATTTAACTTGTAAGTTAATTAAAGTTGAAAATGTTTGAATTTTATGAAATGTTTGAGAAAGTCAAATGCTACCCGTTAGGATTGGGTAAGCTTGAAACCGTGGAAAATTTTTTCGAAACTTATTCGTTGAAAAACCGTTTGTTTGTAAAGGTCATTAAGGCATCTCTTTGGGCTCATTGTGTGTTATTTGTTTCAGGACACGAGGTGTAGTTTTTTTTCCAAGACTAGGTATTTGGGTTTTGTGCTCTTGTAAAAAGATAACACATGATAAGTTGCTAGATTTATCGTTTTAAAGGGTAGTGTATCGGTGTATATCGGGTAGATAGGCATTTATGTATGAGTTTAGTCTGACCAAGAGGGGCTAACTAATGGTAGTTGGCAATGGCTTAGGAGACTGGGTGTAGCTATATTGGTAAATTAGTATTGAGTAAATGAGGATATATTGTTTTGAGAGTATTGTGGATGCACAAAAGGTCATAGTTTAGGGATATACTGTGACATCGATTAACTGAGTTTATAAACATGATGATTTAAAAATAGGTTGATTAATAAGTTTGGGGAAATCATTTTCATTTTTAACTGTGTATTTACGCAACATTCCTGTAACCTCGCGTATTTTCCGTTTATGATTCATTTAGCGTATTTCTCTATTGATTAAACAAGACTCTATGTATTTCTTTTTATTTAAATTTTATCCTTGAAACTTTATTATTTTAATTACGTTGGCGTTGAATTCGATGATTTAAACATACATGTATGCATACCTACACACACACACACACACACACATATATATATATATAAAAGATTAGTTTTCCTCATATAAAATATAACATAAGTGAGGTGTTATTTGATTATTTAACTAATTAATACATATCCTATAATACGCATTCTTTATGATGTTTTGATATATATATATATATATATATATATATATATATATATATATATATATATATGTAGGGAAGGGTTATCTTGAGAACACATAAATTTGTGAGAACACTAAGAACCATTTTCATCCCTTGATATGATCAATCAATGGTTAAGATTAAATTGGGTTTGTATGAGAAGGGGACCATAAAAACAAAATTAAAAAGGGCAAGAATGTAAAAATACATTTCAAAACCCATTCACCCACTTCATTATCGATCAGTCCACCAACTTTCTCTTCCCTCTACCACCTCCATGGTCTTCACCAAACCACCCTTAAATCCCACCAACCATGTTCCAGATCACCTCATCCACATGCAGCTCTAGGCCACACGCACCACCATCAGTCACCTCACGCGCCTCCAGTCCAACTCCTCCATATCCACCACCCCTTCCACCGGACCACCACCACCGTTCCTCTTATTCGGCAACAACAACGTCCCCCACGCTCCTGTTTTCTCGAATATTGTCGATAGGCGACATGACTTCAATTAAAGGGCAGGACAGTTGATAATTGAGGTGACTTCAACTTCACAGTAGTGTTAGCTTTTTAGGGATTGTTCGTGGGAGAATTTTAACGAATCAGAGGTGTGGTAGCACTTGCCACCACCACGCTTATGTAATCTATTCGGGAGGCTCAAGAGCCTAGAAGACAATAATATAAGTTATTGACTATTTTAAGTTGTATTGTTTTTTTGATGCATCTGTGAAATTGAGGTATTAGTTTAGAAATTTATGCATAATTGAAGCCTATTAAGATTTAAGGCACAGTCAAAGTGAAGGTGACATAAAGTCTACCTTAGAAATTTGTACGCTTTTGTTGCATTTATTCCATTGAACTACCCAAATGAAATTAGCAATTCATGAACACTATTTATGAATAATTATTCAAACAAATGTTTGCACATGTATGCATCTTCATAGTTAGTCTCAAATGTTTGTCATGTATGAAAATGTTTACACATGTGTAAATCCTCCTATTTGTAACACCCCAACCGATGGCGGAAACATCGGGATGTCACGTAGTGATGATTGTTCAGTAGCTCATGGTGAATAATGATTTCATTAAATGATTTAAATAATTTACATACAATGATTCTACAAGAATTCGTACATCAAATTGAATAAGACTATGCACATATCTTCAAGCAAATCTTCAAGCAAGTAGAACCTGAAACATGTTAAGTTGAAAATATTTTGGGTCAACAATTGTTGGTGAGAATTACATAGGTTTTTGAGAAATAGTTGATAACAATAGTTTGTACAACACTCAGGGTTGTATGATGATAGAGTATGATACCGACATGCAACAATGCGTCTTTGTACAACCAAACCTTGTGTCGACTGCTGACTAACTCGCAAGTTAGTTAAATGTTATTACTGTTATCGATCATCCCTAAGTCTACGCGGGGGATGGGTTTGTTAGACCTATAGCGCTATAATCTAAACAGGCGGCTTGATCATTGTTAATGATTGTACTGTGTCTTTTTGTTACAGTCAAATGATAGAATGATGATGTAATTGAATCACAAGTAAATATGAGTAAATGATAGTATAAAATGTTTAAACATGTTTCACCCCGAAAATAGTGAAAATAGAGTAAAGGGGCTATGTAAACTCACCTTAGCAAAACGTTATCTCTTGAAAATAGTGTGTTGCCCAATGTATCAAGTATCACCCTATAATGAGGTAATATATATGTCTAAGTCTACCAAGTCTATAAATGTATAAGTTTCTAGGGCTTCGAATTTGGGGATATCCAATTGTTGAATTTAAAATAAAATGTTAATTAAATAAAGGGAAATTTGATAATTAAATAAAAGAAAGTCTTTTTATAAAATTTGAATTTAGAAAGCTCACAATAATGTGTTTGAAGTATAAAAATAATTTTTATAAAATTATTTTCTTTAAAATAGAATATTAATTCTATTTATAACAATTTGTCAAAATTTAACTTTAATATTTAAAAATCTTAAAATTAAAGAAATTTAAGTTTAAAATTTATATTTCTGTTCTAAATATTCAGAAATAATTTGTACAAAATTTTGGTGCAAAAATACTAAAAATTGGATTTATTATGATTTAATTATGATTAAAACTAACAAAAATTGATTAAAAATATTAAATAAATGATTTTTCAGAAATAAAAATCATTTTTGAAAAGCTTAACATTATAAAAACTTATAATAAAATTTGTGGAAATTTATGAATTTGTTTTGATATTTTAATGGAATTTTATAAATATAATAGAATAAAATTTATTTATTTATTATAAATATTAAATAAATGAATTTCAGAAAAATAAAAATTGTAAATAAAGCTTTGACATCAGTTTTGCTAAAAATAATTTTTTTAGAATTTATAAAAAGGTTTTTATAATTAAAAACGAATTTAATACATTATATGCATTATATATAATTGTTCTTTGTTTAAAACTGAAAAAAAAAAGAAGAATCACGCCACTGCCGGGACTCGAACCCGGGTGGCTTAGGTACACAGCAATAGACACAACCACTTGGTCTAGACCAGTGGTTGTGTTTATTCTCATTTGTTTTAAAATAAATACAGTATGTTAAATCGTTATTATCCCCAAAATTCAAACCACGAGCCCTAACAAATTCAATTGATCAATCCACACAGTATTAACCCGATCAATCATGGGGTTAATATTTTGTGTAGGCCGATCAACATATCCCACAAACAACATTAGACTTACAGTGTTTAATTGTACACGAACGGTAAGTCAACCCTCGATGTCAAAATACGAACCAAAACCGTTGAACAGAGAATTTTCAGAGAAATTGGAGATAGAGAAGAGATGTTCGGCGATGTTAGAATGTTGTTTGATGTTCAATTTATAGTGAGATAGCTTGGTGATCGATTTGGCAAGTTTTGACCAAACATTCAATGGTATACGCGTAATAGTTTAATTTTGGTATCAATTGACGATCAAAAATCGTGTATCCTAGTCATAATAGGCCGGACATCATGCAATCATGCCTTATTGGGATTAAAACGCGTCCAGATTCGTTGATTATGGCAGCCCGTTCGTAACAGTTGACTATCACAAGTCAACTGTTGATAATCAAGTGTATTTATAATTATTACAGGTTGGGTTTAAACAAAGTAAGAGGTGTGGAACAGGTGGTTGTTCGTGTGGGTTGTGTTTGGAAGTGGTCCGGGTTCGATTCCTGGATGGAACAATACACACATTTTTTTTTACAATCAGACAAGGGGAGGGTTTGGGCCTTTGGTTGGGTTGGGCTTGGGTTTAAGAAGTTTGGGCTAGGATGACTTGGGTAGTGGGCTACGGGTTTGGGTAGGAAAATCACAAAATAAATTTATTTTTAATCTAGTATAAGTTATTATTATCATTATTATTATTATTATTATAACATTATATATATATATATATATATATATATATATATATATATAGAGAGAGATATATGTATGAATAATTATCATTGTGTAGGGGTTCAAAATATCACCAAAAATAATACACTTGTCGTTTTAATCCGTAACGTATAATTACTAAATGCGTAATGTTACAGTCTCCCCTACTTTTAGGAACTTCGTCCCGAAGTTAAGAGAAACACTAGGCCTACAATTTGTCAACCACTGAGAACCTTGATATAATTTCACACTACCTTAACGTACCTGTAAACTCATGATTACGTTCTGGACCGTAATTATCAATTTACCTTACATTAGGGTTTTGCGTCCTTTTATGACTTTACCGATTGTTGAGCAGGTCTGATAGTCCCCACCAGTCGTTGAGCAGGTGGTAGGGCCTCTCCCGACTGTTGGAAAGACATGATGACCTCTACCAATCGTTAAGTAGGTTGTTTGGTAGTCAACTAATTGTTGTACAAG
Source organism: Ambrosia trifida (assembly GCA_028751855.1). Taxonomy (NCBI): domain Eukaryota; kingdom Viridiplantae; phylum Streptophyta; class Magnoliopsida; order Asterales; family Asteraceae; genus Ambrosia; species Ambrosia trifida. The sequence goes on along the minus strand of CM054129.1, from coordinate 96,000,777 downwards.
TAAGTAAGTATGATTATAGATATAGCAATTTGTTCACATTCAAACAAGCATGCACACAGATGTTATGATAGTACTTGAATTTATTATTTGAATCAAAAGTGCAATACATGGAATTAAAGAGAAAGTAGACATTATTCAAATGGTAGGACTTCCTGTTAAGTAGCTGGAGGGTCTTGATCTCTGTTTAGTTTAGGGCATCGGTTACGGAAGTGATTTGGGTCTCCACATTCATAGCATTGACCATAGTTGTATTGATTAAGGTTAGCAGCTTGAGCAGGGTTGGTGGGTTGGTTGGCATTTGGATTTGGGGTCTCACGACACGTGTTGACCAGATGGCCATACCTTCCACAATTGGTGCATAAGCGACATGCTGAAGCAGTGGGATGATGTCGGTTGCAGGTATTACATAATGGGTGGTTTCCTGTATAAGGTTTCTTCTTAGAAGCTTGTGGAGTGAGGTTTGCATCAGGATCCCTGGTCTTACGTTTCTGGTTCTCAGTGGTTACCGCGGCTACAATACTTGTTTTATTGCCTTTCCGAACTAAGGTCCCGTTCTTTACGTGATTATCAGTTAAGGTAGCTGCTAAACGTTTGGCTTCCTCCAAGGTGGCAGGATTCCTTCCCCACACCGTATCCTGGATTTGCATGGGCAGACCACCGATGTACTTCTCGATGGCTACCGGCAGGGGAGTGACTTTGTGAGGCAACAATAAGCTAAGCTCATGAAAGCGGGTGTTGTAGGCAAGGTTTTCCCCACTATCTTGAGCTAAGGTGTGGAACTCATCCTCGAGCTTCTTAACTTCATTGCGAGGACAAAACTCTTCCTTCATGACCTCCTTGACTTGGTCCCATGTCATAGCAAGAGCAACTTCGGCCCCACGAGTACGCTTTTCTTCATTCCACCAAGTGAGTGCTCGTTTGTGAAGAACACTCATGGCATAACGGACCTTAAAGTTGTCGGGGCACTCACTGTTGATGAAGGTATTCTCAATACCCTCAAACCATTGGAGGAGTCCTGTAGCTCCTTCTTCACCACTAAACTTTGGAGGGTTACAAGAGTTGAAATGCTTAAGGGTGCAGGCTGGGGGTCCATTACCATTGCCATTGCCGTTCCCGTTCCCGTTCCCGTTGCCGTGACCATTCCCGTTGCCGTTCAGTTGGATGACCTGAGCGAGTAAGTTGGGAACCAGAGTTGCGATTTGCTGCGCCATTTGTTGAGAAATGATTGCAGCCAATTGGGCATCAACACCATTGTTGTTGTGGTTAGGAACTTGGTCATGGTTATGGTTATGGTTATCACCACCTTCTTCGTGGTTCTCACCATTGCTGTTGCGAGTGCTGCGACGTGGAGGCATGATCTGTAAGAGACACTGTGAAATGAGTGAGATTATATAAGGAATGTAATCATTTATTCATTAATTAAAACGAATAAACGAAAACGTTGACTTATCAAAGATTCTAAATTCTAATAACATATGAAGACGTGCTTTAGCCTATAAGTGAACACTCATCCCGAGAATTCCCAGGTAGGCATCCGGGTCCCTCGTCTGATTGGGATATATGCGCAATGCCAGCCTAGACAGAAGACTCAGAATACAGGCGTTCACCCTTCCAGATTGCACGTGTTCGTTATTAAAATCTAGAACTTCGACGAGATCTCAAGGTGGTTCAGGTTAAATCTGAGGATTTTGCCTTATTAGTCTAAGAGTGAATCCAGTGATGGAGAGCAACCTTCTTGTAGGGATGAAAGTAGGGATATGAAGTAGGAGGGAGATAGAGAATAGCAAACAAAAGAAGCAAGTACTGGTTAAATCCTATGGTTATAGACTAGATTATTTCTCTAATAACCTAATTCCCTATAACCATGGCTCTGATACCAATCTGTAACACCCCAACCGATGGCGGAAACATCGGGATGTCACGTAGTGATGATTGTTCAGTAGCTTATGGTGAATAATGATTTCATTAAATGATTTAAATAATTTACATACAATGATTCTACAAGAATTCGTACATCAAATTGAATAAGACTATGCACATATCTTCAAGCAAATCTTCAAGCAAGTAGAACCTGAAACATGTTAAGTTGAAAATATTTTGGGTCAACAATTGTTGGTGAGAATTACATAGGTTTTTGAGAAATAGTTGATAACAATAGTTTGTACAACACTCAGGGTTGTATGATGATAGAGTATGATACCGACATGCAACAATGCGTCTTTGTACAACCAAACCTTGTGTCGACTGCTGACTAACTCGCAAGTTAGTTAAATGTTATTACTGTTATCGATCATCCCTAAGTCTACGCGGGGGATGGGTTTGTTAGACCTATAGCGCTATAATCTAAACAGGCGGCTTGATCATTGTTAATGATTGTACTGTGTCTTTTTGTTACAGTCAAATGATAGAATGATGATGTAATTGAATCACAAGTAAATATGAGTAAATGATAGTATAAAATGTTTAAACATGTTTCACCCCGAAAATAGTGAAAATAGAGTAAAGGGGCTATGTAAACTCACCTTAGCAAAACGTTATCTCTTGAAAATAGTGTGTTGCCCAATGTATCAAGTATCACCCTATAATGAGGTAATATATATGTCTAAGTCTACCAAGTCTATAAATGTATAAGTTTCTAGGGCTTCGAATTTGGGGATATCCAATTGTTGAATTTAAAATAAAATGTTAATTAAATAAAGGGAAATTTGATAATTAAATAAAAGAAAGTCTTTTTATAAAATTTGAATTTAGAAAGCTCACAATAATGTGTTTGAAGTATAAAAATAATTTTTATAAAATTATTTTCTTTAAAATAGAATATTAATTCTATTTATAACAATTTGTCAAAATTTAACTTTAATATTTAAAAATCTTAAAATTAAAGAAATTTAAGTTTAAAATTTATATTTTTGTTCTAAATATTCAGAAATAATTTGTATAAAATTTTGGTGCAAAATACTAAAAATTGGATTTATTATGATTTAATTATGATTAAAACTAACAAAAATTGATTAAAAATATTAAATAAATGATTTTTCAGAAATAAAAATCATTTTTGAAAAGCTTAACATTATAAAAACTTAGAATAAAATTTGTGGAAATTTATGAATTTGTTTTGATATTTTAATGGAATTTTATAAATATAATAGAATAAAATTTATTTATTTATTATAAATATTAAATAAATGAATTTCAGAAAAATAAAAATTGTAAATAAAGCTTTGACATCAGTTTTGCTAAAAATAATTTTCTTAGAATTTATAAAAAGGTTTTTATAATTAAAAACGAATTTAATACATTATATGCATTATATATAATTGTTCTTTGTTTAAAACTGAAAAAAAAAAAAAGAAGAATCACGCCACTGCCGGGACTCGAACCCGGGTGGCTTAGGTACACAGCAATAGACACAACCACTTGGTCTAGACCAGTGGTTGTGTTTATTCTCATTTGTTTTAAAATAAATACAGTATGTTAAATCGCGATTATCCCCAAAATTCAAACCACGAGCCCTAACAAATTCAATTGATCAATCCACACAGTATTAACCCGATCAATCATGGGGTTAATATTTTGTGTAGGCCGATCAACATATCCCACAAACAACATTAGACTTACAGTGTTTAATTGTACACGAACGGTAAGTCAACCCTCGATGTCAAAATACGAACAAAAACCGTTGAACAGAGAATTTTCAGAGAAATTGGAGATAGAGAAGAGATGTTCGGCGATGTTAGAATGTTGTTTGATGTTCAATTTATAGTGAGATAGCTTGGTGATCGATTTGGCAAGTTTTGACCAAACATTCAATGGTATACGCGTAATAGTTTAATTTTGGTATCAATTGACGATCAAAAATCGTGTATCCTAGTCATAATAGGCCGGACATCATGCAATCATGCCTTATTGGGATTAAAACGCGTCCAGATTCGTTGATTATGGCAGCCCGTTCGTAACAGTTGACTATCACAAGTCAACTGTTGATAATCAAGTGTGTTTATAATTATTACAGGTTGGGTTTAAACAAAGTCAGAGGTGTGGAACAGGTGGTTGTTCGTGTGGGTTGTGTTTGGAAGTGGTCCGGGTTCGATTCCTGGATGGAACAATACACACATTTTTTTTTTTACAATCAGACAAGGGGAGGGTTTGGGCCTTTGGTTGGGTTGGGCTTGAATTTAAGAAGTTTGGGCTGGGATGACTTGGGTAGTGGGCTACGGGTTTGGGTAGGAAAATCACAAAATAAATTTATTTTTAATCTAGTATAAGTTATTATTATCATTATTATTATTATTATAACATTATATATATATATATAGAGAGAGAGAGAGAGAGAGAGATATGTATGAATAATTATCATTGTGTAGGGGTTCAAAATATCACCAAAAATAATACACTTGTCGTTTTAATCCGTAACGTATAATTACTAAATGCGTAATGTTACACTATTTAAGTTTCATACAATTTTTATGCGATGTATAAAATTATTTTATAGATGTGTATACCATTATATTTAAGCTTCAAAAACTGTTTAGGTGCTGGGCAAATATATTTGCAGACACGTACATCATCGTATTAAAGTTTTAAAAAAATGTTTATGTTGTGTATAAAAATGTTTACTTCGTGTGTACATCATTATAATTAAGCTTCAAAAAATGTTTATGCGGTATATAAATATATATACATATGTGTACATCTTCATATAACTTTCAAAAAAAAAAATGTTTATGTGGTGCATATAAATGTTTACACATGTGTACATCTTTATATTTAAGCTTCAACAAATGTTTTATGGTGTATAAATTTATTTAAACATGTGTAAATGATTATATATACTCTTCAAAAGATGTTTATATGGCGTAAAAATATGTTTACACATGTGTACATTGAAGTAAATGGCATTAAAATACTTAATTATGTACACAAATAGTAGAAAAGCAAAGTACATAAGGTGCAACTAATCTACTGAGAAATAAATATGATGTGACGATTGTACTATCGGAAGACGAACATTCATCGCGGAGAAGTGACAAAGAAAGCATTGGAATTTAAGTAAAAACACAAAATAGAAAAAACTACTTTTTGCGGAACAACAAATTTTGTTTTTCTATATTTTTTGTGGTTACCGTAGATCACGGATTATGATTTGTTATCAAAGTTTTAATGCTTTTGATTTTAGGATGATATTATCTCAGTTTAAAGTTTACTTATTGGTTGCTTTAATGCTTTTGATTTTTAGATAATACTATCTTGCTTTAGTTTGAAAACGGGTATAACAGTGAACAGTTTACACATGTGTATTTCAGCTGCACATATGTAAAATAGATACAGTTATGAAGGTTTACATATGCGTAAATGATAATACTAAAATAAAATAAGCATAGATATAAAGATTTATACATGTGTAAATCATAATAGTAAACAAAATGAACAAGCATAGATATAAAAGTTGACACGTGTGTAAATCACAATAGTTAAAAAAAAACAAGCATAATTATGAAGGCTTACACACTTGTAATCACAATAAGAAAAAAAGCATAGATATGAAGGTTTACACACTTGTAAATCCTAATAGTTAGAAAAAAAAGAGAATAGATATAAAGGTTTACACATGTGTAAATCCTAACGGTAAACAAAATATTCATAGATGTTAAGGTTTACACATATGTAGATCCTAATAATTTAAAACAACATAGCTTATATGAAGGTTTAAACATGTGTAAATCCTAATGGTTAAAAATACAAACATTGTTATGAAGTCATAATAGTTTAAAAAATAAACATAGTTACGAAGGTTTACACATGTGTAAATTATAATAGTAAAAAGTTAAGCATTGATATGAAGGTTTACACATGTGTAAATCATGATAGTTTTAAAAAAGCATAGACATGAAGGTTTACACATGTGTAAATAATGATAGTTTAAAAAACAAGCATAGGTATAAAGGTTTACACATGTGTAGATCATAATAGTTCAAAAAATTAAACATAGGTAAATTGGTTTACACATGTGTAAACCATAATAGTTAAAAAAATGAGTGATATGATTATATGAAGGTTCATATGTATGTACTTAAGCTGCAAATATATAACAAATGTATAAATGATTGTGTTAATATGTGTACATGAGCTGCTTACACAAGTGTAACTGCTGTGTAATATTATTGGAATAGTGACAATAAAATATAAAATTCTAGAACCCACCAACACGACAAACATAGAATGTAAGTAGTAATTGCATTGAATTATTAAAGCCTGCAAAGTACTTTTTATCATCTTTTAAAAGAACCACCATGATTCAAAACGACTTCTACATAATTGACTAGTAACTTAGTCAGTAGTATTGTTTGGCTTCATCTTGTTCCTTAGCGTTGTCACACCAGTAATACTTGATGCTCTTAGACTTCATCTTGTTCCTCAGCTTTGTTGGACCAATAATACTTAAGAGTTGATCCATTGAAGTCATCATATGACACTTGTTTTGAGTGATAATGCTATAGCCGCTAGACATCCTCTTTTTTCCTTATGTTAGCTGTGATATAGAGAACGAGAAAATCATTGGTATGTTATCTTAGTTGCCTTGTCGCAGCATCATAAGCACGCATCACCTCCTTGGTGGTATCAAACGCCACTAGCCAGCACATGAACAACCCTATCATGTCCGGGGCCTGAAGTCAATTAGAAAATCAACGCCTTATCATAATTAAAGTTGTATAACCGAGTGATTTGCGTAGCATGTCAAAACATATTGAAGTATATATTGTTTAAATGCAACTGAAGAGCTATGACAGTTAAGTAGAAAAAAACAGGGATAAAAAGGAACCCGTAGTGACTGTGTACATGTTTTTTTAAGTCACTGCATATACAAGAGCTAGAAAATGCATTCAACACACAGCAAGAAGCTAAGAACTTGCGTGGAAAACAATACAAAACAATAAAACATTGAACATAGCTAAAAGCAACACAAAAAAACAAAAATCCCCAACCTAAAAAGCAACAGTGGGTTTTTGACCCATACCTCCTAATGTAGATCTTTATGCTTTAAATTGTTCACCATCTAATTCCACCATGGCTAATAACACTCGATACTTAACTTAGATATTGGATTGTTGATTAAACTTCAATATTAGACTATTAGATTCATGCACAGAGACATGTATAGATTAACTACCCTAAAACATATTCAAACTAATCAAATGGTACAAAATAAATCATATCCACTAGAAAATAACAATAATGTGAACCAATCATTTAATCAACTCTCAATTAAATTAATCAAGTGAACATGAGTAAATTAACTTTTATCAACTAATCAAGTACTACAAATAACCAATCGGTTTTCTCTTTAATGTACTTCTTTAGTAGAAAAGAAGTGTAAATCTTCATCCAATTGTGAACTTTATTTAAAATTTAAGAACTAGGGTTTACTTTCATGAGGTCAACCACTAGCAGATCCTAAATTCAATAAAGAAAACTAAACAATTTATTGAAAACATTGATATGTATCATATATAATTGGTTAGTTGAATCAAGCATAGAACTGTTAACATACCTTTGAGTTGTGATGGGTTTTTGTGACGAAGATGAACGGTGGTTGAGGGAGAATCCGACATGGTGGTAAAGAGGTGGATGGAGAGATCGGAAGGGTGGTTCAGGGGTGCGTGCGTTGGAGTGGATATTGCGATTGGTGAGTGGTGGTGGGTGTGGGTTGTGGGTAAGGTTTTGAGTGTGTGGAGATGGTGATGTTTGGTGTGGTAAAGGTTGATGCGTGAATGTGGAATAAGAAAAAATAAAATTACCAATTTAACCTCTAAATTAAAACAATAGGGAACAAAATTGAAGGGCTAAGATTAGTTCTCACTGTTCTCACAAAAGATGGGTGTTCTCATTTAAACCCTCCCCTATATATATATATATGTCAAACCCAAGGTTTGAACCCAAGACCTATGCTTTGCACTCAAGAGTGCCAACCATCTGATCTATATGATAAGTTGGTTAGAGTTGTGGTCTAATCAATTATAACTTCATCTCCTAGCATCCTTATCTTCATTCAATCGAACCAAATCAGTTTTCATATCAAGATTTCATTTTGAATTCATGTTTATCACATAAAAACCGACCTTAGACCCATTCTAATCGTGACATTGAGATTAAATTTTTGGATTATTATAAAATTCTTGAACCGCCTTTATCCTATTCGTTTTCGATAAAAATTCGTTTTTATTATCGTCTAATACACTATAAATACCCCTCCCCATTACCCTCTACATTCAAACCATCTAATACACTATAAAAACCGACCTGCTATTGCATACTTTGGATTTTGCTTCCTTGCTTGCTAAGGTGAGTTTATATATCCCCACTCTTTTACAGTTTTCAATTCTTTTCGGGGTGAAACATGTTAAACTTTATTCTTTAAACTTATGCAATTCAACTATGTGTCTTGAGTGATTCTTTGTGCTACGTGCCTTAAACTTTCTAAGTAAACTCAACTAATACTTGCATAATCATTAACTTTGATCAAGCCAACAGTAACAATGATAGATCTATTGGATTGACAATCCCACCTAGATTCGTTGACCATGTCTATGGGGAGCGCAGTTGATTGGAACTTAAACTTAAACTTAGGTGAACCATGTCTATGGGATGGACCTTTACACTTTGTCAATATAGGGTTGATTATGCCCCAATTTGCTGTAGTTTTGTTTTCACATGTATGCCCTAGTTGTTACATATTTACACAGATTGTATGCTTACATTTTTTTATATACTATACTATGTTTTGACGGAAACTTATGTATTCTCACCAACTTTGTAGTTGGCCCCCCCTATTTTCCAAAACTTAACATGTTTAAGGTAACAATGATGCGTGAAGACTTTAGCAGCTTTTGGATCACTTAGTTGAAGCCTTTAGATTCAATAGTTGAACATTTTTTTCGTTAAACAAAGTGTTTGTATTTGGATTGGTTTGTTTTGAATTGGATTAATAAACTATTTAAACTTTAGTTGCCATGAGCTTTTTGAACAATCGTCACTACGTGACACCCTGATGTTTCCGCCATCGTTTGAGGTGTTACAATTCCCAAACAGCAAAATGAAAAAGGGGAAAGATATACTCACAGTTTTGCTAAGCGGTAAATCCAAACAAAACTCGTCACAAGATAAACTTGGGAATTCCGAACAATTCAACCTATACGTATAAGAATACTAATGAGGAAAGTGACTTAAAAAGTCTAAGACATATAGAATCTAAGGCATTAGGGTTTGCTAGGCTAGGTAGGAAAGATGAAGTTTTATGATAACTCAAATTTAATAATAATTTTGAATAAAATATATTATGATGTAAGATCAAATATGTGACTAAGAAAATATAAACACTTATGTTTTCCACACTTAGGAATATTTCTGTTTTATATATAAAAGTATTCATAAAACAGATTTTATAATTTATATTTAATAAAAAACTTATTATGACTAATTAAATATAAATAAACTAGAAATACAGGATATGGTACAATAATAATATTTCTATGAAAAATGATTAGTTTCTGATGTAAAATAGTTAAAATAATTTTTTACATAATTTTTCCCAATTTATTTGCATTTAAAACGAATTTAATGAATTTAAATCATGTTTAAATGATTAAAAATAGGAAAATCAATAAAAATAAATGTTTTCTAGACCAATCATTTTTATTTCAGTGTCTGATGATTAGACAAAAATTTTGGAGTTAAAAACATGTAAAATAAATTTTTAATCAATTAATTATGGTTAAAATAAATTAAATCAATAAATATACGAAAATAACTTATTTTCTAGAAAATAAAAATGTGAAAATTTTCTTTAGGGTGTCAAGATGCTACATCTAAAAATTCATAATTTTTGGAACAAAAACGAATTTATTATAATTATTCTAAGTTTTTATGTAGTATAATTGTTTAAAATATTAATAAAAGAAGAAAAGAAAAAAGAAAAAAAATCCGAAAAAAATGGCAACGCTTGGGCTCGAACCCGACCTTCTTTGTTCATTGACACAGACACCAACCACTAGGCTAAGTAATACATTTGTTGATTTATTTGGAACAAGAAGGTTTTCAAATAATACACATAAACTCATCTTCTTCCCCAATTTCCCTAAGAACCCTAACCCTAGCTTCAAATCTAATAAACCCAATAACGTTACTGCAACCCACAAGAAACATAGGGCTTTAGATCAATGACTATTGTACATCAAAACCGCAACAATAAAAACAACTTACAAGCACGATTTATGGTTCAATTTGTCTGGGTTCGGCCGAGGAACACGATGACCCAATCCAGAAGTTGAAATGTATATGAGGTGTAAAAGAGATAGGGACTTCTGTCTAAAAGGTTAAGAAAACATGTTTAGGCCCAGGTTTATGAGTAATTGTATGATAACGGAACTAATCATCTTGATATCTCATGAGTGCATCGATTATACAATGGAAGCATTAAAGGACAATTAAAACGTGTTTAAATCATTCAATTGATGACTGAAATGTCCGCAAATCATGAGGGCTTCAGTTAAAATGTATCAGAAATAAATCCCAAAAGCCATAATCGAGTTTTTTTATTTGGCCGGAAAGTATGGTCGCCGGAAAATTCTTCGCCGCCCGGAATCCCTGCTGGAAAAACAGGTAGGAGGGAAGGCAGATTTTTGAATTTTAAAACTTTCAAAAAAAATAACACAATTAGTCCCTCCTTTATAAGTTGGTTAGATTTGTTATGATTTTGGTTAAGTTTTCTTTGTAAAAATTAACTAAGTTAACTTAACTTAAAAGTTTCCAAATCTTTATAAAACTTAAACTTTTTATTAATTTCATAAATAACTAATATTTTGTTTTTATAAATGTCAAAATATATCATGATTAAATCATGTATTCATATACGCGTTCGGTTAAGATGTAGACATTTTCTTCTAAAGAATATAATAATCGAAAGAACTCAACTTTTATTAGATTAAAAAACATATAAAGTACACGGACTAGATTTGACAACTAGCTAAAAGATAAGGGTGACGGTTGTCACAGCTCATCGGTCGACTAGCGCCTAGCGATTCTTACAATACATGAATGATACTCAGTATACTTGGAATAATTACATTAATAGTTGCATTGACGGTTATCTTCAGTCTCAAATATGTATTGATAGTTACATTGTAAGTGGTTGTAACAATTACATTTCTAGTTCCATTTGTGTTGAAAGTGGAAATAGTAGTAAAAATGCGGATGCCAGAATGGGTGATGAAATTATACGAGAAAGTTACACTGATATGGATGTAACTAAAAAACATAAGCATTTTTGGGTTCAATGCGAAAATTGTAATGGATTAACTCATAAGATATATTTTTAAATCAAAACTGAATTTTTATGAACAATGTGGATACCATTTTAGAGGTATAAGGTATTAACCTATCACCTTATACATTAAAAATCAAAGTTGGTGATGAATTCATCACCTAATTTTAGCCCTTTGTTTTTGGCATTTTTTCAACTTTAGCCCTTCATTTTTGTTAGTTGAGTGGTTTGGGATATTTGGCCCCTCTTTTACCGGTACACTTGGCTTATGTTGGATACTTACATGCAAAGTCTTCATGCAGATGTATATCTCGACCATCTTTTCACTTCCCTCATTTCCTTCTCTGCACTATTTAGGGATGTATATGGTTGTTTTTGGCGTTGCAGCAGCCGAATGTCTCCGGTTGTTTGATTTTTTGATTAGTTTATCGGATGTTGCGGTCCAGTTAAAAATAGAATTTTCAAAGTCCTAATTACCTCAACTATATAGATAGTGGTAACAAGGGTATCAATCCACGAAGAATCAATGGTCAGTGATTAATGTTCTTAGTTGATTGAGAAAACGTGACTTTATGAAGAAATAGTTTATAGCTTTTAATCATTTAAGAAATTGGTTTGTAAGTTTTGTGAAACAACAAGTGATTCAAGATGATGATTGAAATAATAAAAATGATTACTTTGATTAAAAAACTAAAAGAACTTGAGTGAAAATATTGATTTAAAACAATAATAATTAAAGTGGATATCACACCGGGTTCAACAAGCAACCTAGAGTTCAATAACAAATTAGGATTAATCAAGGAACTGCAATAAGGATCAATGGGTTAATTGTTTCAATAGGCTTAGGTATTAAGTTTTATCAAGATCAAAGATGGATTAAACTACATTTCATTACTCTAGAACATACAAACCCTAATGACATGTTAGCATAATTAACCGAATTCATTTCCCTAGTAATTGCCACAAGAAAAAATATCAAAAAGAATTCAAAATAAGATTAATGCAATTAACAAGTTTGTTCAAATCCCAAAATACAAAGTTAATACGAAAATACCCAAATGTTTAAGAACCCTAGATTACAAGTCTACGTCGGGTGATTCCTATGAAGTTTAGCCTCTCATGGTTGTGGAAGCTTGAGTGATGATGATAATGATTGAAGAATGATCCATAAATGTTATTGAGGTTAAACGATTAATGGTTGAAGGTTGATGGATTGAGGATTAGTGATGAATAGTTATGATGTTGTAACCTCCACAATTTAGCATTGGTTATTATCCCCAAAAAATGATGTAACCTCCACAATTTATTAGTCAAACATATTCGAAATCTTCATTAAAATCCTCATAAAAACTAGTCAACAACTGGGTTTGACCAGTAGTGGCGTCGCCGATGTTCCAAAATAGAGTCGGCGATGCCCCAAAGTAGAGTCGGCGACGTGGGTCAGTGTTGACATGAGTTTTGGCTGCCTACTAGCCAGTTACGCCCAATTAGTGAGTCGGTGTCACCTAAAAATGTAGTGGCCGACGCAAGTAACCCTATTTTAGCTTTTTTTTTCCCATTTCTTCCATCCGGTTCACTTTAACTTCAATCTAAGGTCCCATTTAGCTTTCGAAATACACTTTAAACTTCATTAGACCCGCATATCACAAACCTTATCAAAGTAGTGTACCTAAAGCCATAAAAATACAATCTTAAAACTAAAAACCTTAGACTTTCCCTCATGCATCAGTTCAATGTGGATGTCTTTCTAAAATAGGTGTGATTATTTTTAATGGTAAGACTTTTTATATTAATTTGTTATTTTACTTTAGCTACAGTGCATCGAATAGGTTTCCGGCTGCTGCCATTACATGTTCGATTAGTTGAGTCGCCATTTTTTGGACGTTACAATTTATTTTTGCTTATTTTAGATATGCCTCAGACGTTTATTTCTTCGCCATTTTGGTAGTTGTAACGTTTTTCGGTATTTTTCTGTCATTTGTTAAAATGTCTAACAAAGATGAGGGTTTGGTACTTTCATATACCTACATCACATGCATTTTGTTTTTACGTTTTCTTTCTTAGGGTTTCTGGATCCTTAAAGTTTGCTTTGCTGATTACCGTTTTCTTTGAAGATTTGATTTCAATTGGTATTTTCTGATTATGCTTTTTTAGGATTTTCAAAAAAAAAAAGTGTTTTCTGTCATTTGTTAAAATGTCAAACAATATGAGGGTTTGGTACTTTGATGTGTGTGTATGCATTTTGTTTTTACGTTTTTTTTAGATGGAACTCCTATAGGAACCGTTCGCATAATAAAATAAACAATTTCTATAAGTAATTACAATACAAGAAAACAAAGAAAACAACTAACAGCTATACTATTAAAACTAAAATAAAGAAAAATACGAGAAAGGGTTAGAAGTATATGATGTGGCTGAGGATCGTGTTTGACATGAGGCCCTTAAAACAAATTCCGAGTCTATTCTAGAACTCGTTTTGTCTCCCATGGTACAACAGCCAGAGCAGTAGTACTGCCGGAATTGACCAAGCACCCAAAAAGTACCTTGAATTCTTGAAGAACATGTACCTTAACTATTCTGGAAGATGAACAGAAAAGTAGTGTTTTGAGTTTTTTAGTGTGTCACTAACCAAGGGGTCTCCTTAGTTTTATAGTGGAATAAAGTCAAAACAATATTGGGAATTAAGGTAGCGTTTGGTATGATGGAATGAAAGGGGGAATAGAATGGACCATTGCGAAGTAATGAAAAATAGTGTGTTTGGTTGGTTAAAGGAATGGAATCACCCATTCCACAAGGCATTCCATTCCATCCATCCCCCATGTTTTTTTTTCATTCCATCCCTCATTCACTATTTACTAGCAAGACCATAACCCACCAACCACCACCCACCACCATCGCCACCACCCACCACCGCCGCCACCACCCACCACCACCGCCACCAACCACTACCTTCACCCACCCACCACCGCCACCACCCACCACCATTACCCACCCACCACCGCCGCCATCCAACACCACCTACCGCCGCCCACCACCATCATCCACCCACCGCCACCTCCACCTACAACCGTCACTCACCACAATTTCCTTTACCCACCACTACCGCCGCCACCCACCACACATCACCGCCGTCTCCTCCACCCACCACCGCCACTACTCACCAGCATCACCCACCTACGATCATCGCCATCCACCTCCACCCATCGCCACCGTTGCCGCCACCCACCACCGTCGTCGCCACCACCAATCACCGCCGTCGCTATTCACCACCACGCTACCGCTACACACCACCACCTACCATCACCACCAACCACCACCCACTACCACCGCCACTACTCACCATCGTCACCCACCCACCATTACGGCCATCCACCTCCACCTTTCACTGTCGCTCCACCGCCGCCACCGACCACCGCTACCCACCATCGCCGCTACCCGCCACATATCACCACCCACCATCACCGCCACTGACCACTACCCACCACCGCCACTAACCACCGATTTTATTCCTTCGTCTTTTTTTGTCTATTCAACAACACAAAGTAATGTTTTGTTTCATTCCCACATGACAACGAAACAAGACATGGAATGGTAATGATCCATTCCATTACCTTGTCCATTCCATTACCTCATCTATTCCATTACCCCATACCAAACACACCCTAAATACAAAAATAAATGTCATTAAACTTCTTTAATGGCTCTATTATGTTTTTGAACTCTCAAAAGTAAATGTTTGACCAGTCCATTATGACTCACTAACTCAAGATCTGATGCTACCGATTGGGAGCTAAGCGAGTACGAGCGCGCACTATGTTGGAAGATGAACAGAAAAGTAGTGTTTTGAGTTTTATAGTGGAATAAAAGTCAAATTAGTATTGGGAATTAAAACAAAAATAAATGTCATTAAACTTCTTTAATAGCTTTATTATGTTTTTTAATTCTCAAACGTAAATGTTTGACCAGTCCATTATGACTCACTAACTCAAAGATCTGATGCTGCTGATTGGGAGTTGGACGAGTACGCGCACGCACTATGCTGGAAGATGAACAGAAAAGTAGTGTTTTGAGTTTTATAGTGGAATAAAAGTCAAATCAGTATTGGGAATTAAAACAAAAATAAATTATGACTCACTAACTCAAAGATCTGATGCGGCTGATTGGGAGTTGGACGAGTACGCGCACGCACTATTCTGGAAGATGAACATAAAAGTAGTGTTTTGAGTTTTATAGTGGAATAAAAGTCAAATCAGTATGATGCCACATTGCGCCCATCACCCCCGCTATTCGCGTGTGCGAGTTTGGGGTGTAGGGCACCCTTCGCGATTCCACTAGTGTGTGCTTCCATGGAACAATTAGGTGGAAGAGATCCCACTTAAATACCACTTCAAGTACTGTCTCTCCACCAATGTGGGACAAATTCTATTTGCCCTTTTCACTTCCATATTTCAGCAATCATTGTTTATTCTCTAATCTTTGAGCCTCGATATCTCATTCATCTTAACTCCATTTTGGACATGGTTTAGTTCGTTGTGAAGTTCTCACAATATAGAACATAAACCCACAAAGAAATATATAAATAAGAGAAAGTATCCTTAACGTAAGAAGTGTAGAAAGCCACCATAACTTGCCACCTGTCAACTATTGTTAACCCAATTAAACTCAATTACAGTCAAATCAATGGGCAAACCAGACATTTTACTTATAACTGTTTTACGTAAATCACGTTTCTATCTTTGGTAATGATTCTCGTAATTACGTTTTTTTATTTTCAAATCCGAATTTGAATTACACAACACCAGTCGATCACATTACGATTCAAACACATTACGATTTTAATAATCACAGTTAATTGAGGTATTCAAGGATGTTCGGAACATATTAGAAGTAGTTTTTTAATCAATTTTCAGTAGAATTATGTTTAATTATTGATTTTGTTTATCAGATTTAAACTTATCGGTTGATGATCAGTGCGTTTCTGTTGAGAATTCGATTCCAGATCTCGATAATATTGTTTTTCACGGTATATATCATGATGCTCTGTTTTTGTTTCAGTTTTTTTTAATTAGTTTTTTAAGTTTGATTTTCGTAAACAAGTTGTTTGTGTATTATTCAGACCTAATTATAGAGGAGCCTAACCAGGATGTGAATATTCATAGTTTGAACATCATCAACGAATACAGAAGGATTGAAGGTACTTGAATTATATTTTTGAATATTTGATGCGTTTAAATTATCAAGTGCCTTTATAAGGTTTCAAACATACGTACTAAACATATATGAGTGCGTCTGAACATGATCATTCGTGCGTTTAAATAGTTCAAATTATCAAATGCCAACGTGAGTTTAAGTTTCTATTAAGTGCATTTATTTGCAGGTATCTCCTCTGATGTTCCTGTAGAAGAGCAAGCTATTAACTCATTCATTCCGGACGTCCCTGCATCACTCAAACCTGTAATGGACATGGAGTTTTCTAGTATTGATCATGCACATGAGTTTTATCAAAAATATGCAAAGGCTGCTATATTTTTTATTCGAAATGGTACCCAAGATGTGCGCAAAGGTGTTCTAAGAATCAAATACTTTGTATGCAATAAGGAGGGTTTTAAGCCAGTCAAAGTAGGTGCAGAGAATTCTAAGAAAGATGTTAGGACAAGGAAAAGACCGTCTATCCGGACTGAATTTAAGGCACATGTAAAACTAACTTCTGGGGATGGCAAGACTTTCAAGGTTTATGACTTTGTTGAAGGTCACAATCATGTTTTTGTTTCTGAAAGTGACATTCATTTCCTATAAGGTAATAGGAAGCTGACACATACTCAAGAAGAGATGATATGTGAGTTGTCTTTATTGAACATGGGTCCTGTCAAAGCTTTTAATATCATGAAGACTAAGTATGGAGGGTTTGAGAAAGTTGGTGCAACAGCTACCGATTGCAAGAATTTTAAAGGTGGATTAAACAGTTTCATTGGTGAGTATGATGCTGATATGACAGGTATTTGTTTTTATGGAATTTCGATCATGTAAAATACATGTTGATATCCTTTTGGGCATATCCGAATTTAATGCTAGGGTTTTCTCATTCAATTGTTATAATGAGTGTAGTTACCATGACGAACCGAACTATTTTGGTGTTTTCTCATTCGGTTGTTATAATGAGTGTAGGTACCAACAAATCGGACTGATAATGTACAAATTCCCGCCGCGTAACGCGTAGAGATCCCACTAGTTATAATTATAATTTAATTTTTAGGATGATTTGTGTTTTTTCCCACCTTGCCGGCAGCTTAAGGTTGTTGTCTTTTCCGGTTTCTATTTCTTCCGCATTCCTTCAACTAAACAATAAAGCCAATTATGTAACGATGAAACATAAAGGAGATACTTTCAATTTTCTTTTATTCTTTAAGTTTTTTTTTTCTGTTATCTTTATTAGTTTAAAAGAAAATAGTTTTCTCTTCTAGTTTTTTTTTTTGAACGGTCAACAAAACTTTATTAAAAGGCTAGTAAGGAGCTAGCACACAAAATCCGGGGTACAACCTAAAAAACCGACAATCTGGCAGTTTTCTTTTCTAGTTGATTTTTAAATTTTCACTGTATTATTTTATTTTTCTGTTAGTCTAAACTGTATTATTATTTTATTTTTCTGTTAGTTTTATTAAAGGAAGGAACCGGAAAGAAAGTGAAAGAATTGAAGGGAAATGAAAAATAAGTGTGTTCCAGAGTTTCATTAAAAGAAATGAATGGAAAGAATGGGAGGAAGTTGAAGGAAAATTATTGCTTAAAATCTTCCTTTCAAAATGGAAGGAAATGGAAGGAGGGGAAAGTTATCAATTAAAATGTTTTGTTATTTACTATTTTATCCTTCCATTTAATCTAATATAACACCTGACATGGGTATTATTGTAAAATTAAATCTTTCTTTTCTCTTCTTTCAACTCGGGAACACATAAAAATTTTATTTTCATTTCCTTTCCTTCGAACTCGGAAACACAAAATAAAGTAATATATTTCTTTTCATTCTCGTTCTTTTCTGTCCTAAATCTCCTTTCTCTTCTTTTCTTTCCAGTAGAAAACTCGGGAACACAGCGTAAATACACCATTTAGACTACACGGCGTGGAGCTGGAAGGAGGGGGTGTGAAGCCACTTCACACCACCAACACCACCCCTTATGTGGCGTGGAAGCCGACGTGACGCAGGTGAGCTAGGGTTTTTCACCGGCGTGGAGGCAAATGTGAGGTGGATGGTTGTGTTTGGTTTTTGGATTAAAAAAAAAAAAAAAAAAAAAAAAAAAAAAACACCCTCCACGCTGCTCTCTCACGCCACCACCACCTCATGGTTTTTTAGGCTTTGAGGGAAATTTCCCCTCTGCTAACGTGACTGCTACATGTCGTTAAATGTCCCATTCACTCCATAACCACACAGAGTAGCCTTAAAAAAATAAATAAAAACCCAATTCACCACCCTCACCCACCCTATCCATATTCTTCACCAAAAAATCTGCAACAAACAACTCCACCTCCATCTTCAACAGCCAACTCCATCTTCATCTTCAATACATCATCTTCATCTTCAACAACAAACTCCACCTCCCACTTAATTCATTCAGATCTGCAACTTCATACCTCCCACCTCAATCTCATCTTCATCACCTCCACCGTCACAGCCACCATCCTCGGCATCCATCTCCAACAAACAACACCACCTCCACCGTCACAGCCACCATCATCGGTTTCTTTCATCTTCACCTTCATCTTCTTTATATACAAAATTTGAATTAAAAAAAAAAAAAAAAAAAAACCTCAAAATTGTCAAAAGAAACGGTCCAAAATCATCCACCAATCACATTCCTTCTTTTCTACTCGGTAAGAACGGTGAGATTTCACCGAAACCACCGAAAAAATCTCGGGGGGGGGGGGGGGGCGGTGTTCCCGATCGGGACAACGTCCACGTCACCTCCCCGACTCCCCTTGCCGAGAGCATACCAAACAGTCTTATTTCCCAGTTCCCACTCCATTCCTAAACGTGGCATCCATCTTTCTTATCCCTCCCACCCATTCACAAGTCAACAGGACATAATATACAAGTCAAGAGAGCACGAAAGCAACGACTTGGCTTCAAGAAACAATCACTCCTCGGTATGAATTTGTATGATGTTTTGGTGTATCGTGGCACCTGTGGCAGTGTTACTCACAAACCTGTGCCTTATCGGTAGTAGCAAAACCAACTTATATCGTGTAAAACCCTAAATCAATTTTGTTTTACATAAGAAACAATCCGATTTCATATTTCGAACTAAGTTTCTTTACAGCAAAGTAAGTCGTAGCACAATCTTGAGCGCGCAAGTACCTTACCAGCGCTTATTTATTTATTTATTTATTTATTTATTTATTCATAAAACCGCGGACAAATTACACTTTTCGTCCTTTAGGAATTGGCCATTTTTCAGTGGATGTCCTTTCGCGTTTCACTTGATGTGTTTCATCCTTAACGACCTAAAATCCTTACACCCCATGTCCTAAGGGCCTAACTTGGTTAGTTTTTAACGTTAAGTCAGGTCATGTGGGGGGCACGTGAGGGCAAAACTGTCATTTACTCATTTATATAAAATACATTTAATATATTATACACTCTTTCCCTCTCAACTCCTTTCTTCTTTCTCTCTCTCTTTTGATCAGCAAACTATTTCTTCTTCAATCACCAAATCACTTCCATTCTTCAATCTGTCCCCCACCACAATATGTCATACCAGTTATGAATAAATTATTGCTGTGAAGAATCATCTAAAATGAGAGAAAATAAAATCAACAGCATCATAGTCTCCTCTTACAAAACCCTAAGCTCACCTTCAATCAATCCATCCTCCTAAAAATTTGGTAATTTCTCTGAATCCATACACATTTCTTACTAAACTAAACATTCTTCTTCATAACCATTGCAGTTTAGAGAAAGAAAGGGTAGGCTGGGTGGTGTTGTTTCTTAGTGGAGGTGGTTGTCGGATGCTTGGTGTTTGGACTGTGAAGGTGGTGTTCGGCGGTGTTAGCCGGTTGTCGTATTCAACCTCGACACCGGCACCACCATCCTTCGCTCCTAGATTTGTTATGAAAAAAACCCTAAATCGATTTGGGGGTTATGGGTTAATGGTGGTTGTCAGATTTGGTCGTATTTGGCAGGTGGTGATGATTTGGGGTTGTTGGTGGCATGTTGTGGTGGTGGTGGAAGGGATGGGTGATGGTGGTGGCGGCGTAGAACAGAGAAAGAAGGTGGTGGTGTTGGAAGGGATGGGTGATGGTGGTGGCGGTTCGCGTATTTCTTTCTCTGATATTGATGCTTTCGTGAAAAAAATAAAATATCAAGAAACAATTGAAGAATGGAAAACAAGGCTGCGAAGAATAAACATCTAAAATTAATGCTTTCGTGTGTTTATGACTTTATTCATAATATCTCATAACCATAAAAAAATAATCTTATCTTGAGAGAGGGATAAGTAAAATTACCATCCTACCCTCATGTGCCTTGCATATGACCAAAGTTAACTGAAATTTTTAACCAAGTTAGGCCCTTAGAACAGTGGGTGTAAGATTTTAGATCGTTAAGGACGAATCTCATCAACTGAAACGCGAAAGGACATCCACTGAAAAATGGCCAATTCCTAAAGGACGAAAAGTGTAATTTGTCCTAAAACCGCATTACACATTTGTTTACACAAACTCTTGCCTTTAACATTTTGCTTGAGCCACGAACTTTTTATACTTAAATATCATCTAACCTCGCACCCTTTTACAGAGGGCAAACACAACATTACCATTAGCCAACGACGTCGTAAGTTTTTACCTTCTTACTCATAAAACAATGCTCATTAACTCATTTTTAAAGCCCTTCTCACCCCAACCTATATGATATTTACCAAACTAATAATGATAGTGGGTCAACCCAACCCGACCCATTTCAACCCACACTAAAGAAACGATTTTCAACCGGAACCTGTTTTGACCCGCTACCGGAACCTGTTTTGACCCGCTACGCAACTCAGTGGACCTCTAGCATCCTGTTTGTGACTAGACAAAGTTAATAGAGCAAAACTGAATATTATTCATAGACAGCAACAAAAGATTAACTGTATACACAACAGTGAAGAAGATCAACAACAAAACTCTGATTTGACAAACAAACATTACACTTTGCAGCCTACACATACAATCAAGAGCAGGCCAACAGGCTAAACGACACGTTTATAGACGCGATCATGTGATACAAACTACACCAAGATTAGCCCGAAACCCGCTTAAGAGTTTAAGACACAATCCCATATTCTACAACTGTTTTTCATGTGAAAAAAAAAAATCAAAACAAAACAAGTATCAAGAGACAGGACATCTACAATCAAAGCCAAAGAAACAGACCCAAGTTGAGATCATATTCAAAAACAAAAAATAAAATAAAAAGGCGAATCATGCAGTAATTGAAATGAAATGCAATCAGCTATTAACACCAATGCAAACTTGTGATCAATTTAAGTTCATATGTGATAGTTGAATAGTTCATGAGCTACCATTTGAATGGGAACTGCTATTACCATGTGACCATCTCCTGAAAGTGCAAGGCACAAGACCCCTACCTCCAAGAAACCCGAATCTTGTCTTGAAGATAGACGTTCGACGACCGCTGCCAGTCGAGCTAGATCTAATTGGAGGCGGGTTAGGTTGGCTAACAATAGGAGGAAACTCAACCGCATCCTCTTGCACTCCACCGTCACTAGCACTTGCATCCACTGCCTCAGTCTCAACCTCACACACATCCAAACTAACCACTAACGAACCCCTGCGTGCGCGTAACCAATCCCCAACCTCACAAGTCACATTCTTACACTTCTTCACCTTAATCTTAACCAAATTCGGACACCCCCAAGCAAAAGCCTCAATACCTTCATCCGATACAGGACACCCCTTAATACACAACTTTTTCAACGCAACACATTTCGACGCAATACACGATATCTCCCCATCCGCTACCGTCTCACTCCCGCACAACGCCAACCTCTCCAACTTCTGACAATTCGTCGCAATCGCCTCTAAACTAACCGCATTCGGATTCACCCCAATCAACACCAGTTCCTGAAGATTCACACTATTCTTCGCTATCGCCATTAAACCCTCGTTCCCTATCCTATTCGTCCTCCATCCATCGATATGCAACTTCCTTAACAACCTACACCTCTCCGCGATATCAACCACTCCCACATTCGTACACTCCGGCGTCTTAACGATATGCAATATCTCCAACTTATCGCAATTCGATAAAGCCGATAAACCCGCATCGCTAACCTGAACCCTATCTAAATGCACCTCAACCAAACTATTATCCCCATCAACAACAACCTCTTCCAACAACCGATCCCAATCGCCTAAACACCTCAACAGCTTCAAAGTCCTCAACTTCTTCGCCCCAACAATCATCGGCCCAAACAACTGTCCATTATAAAGCTCTTTTAAGCAAACCGATCGCAGCGCGGCTCCCGAGCCGGTTTTAACCGGCTCGGGCGCCACGCCATCGTTCGAATCGCGTAACCGCTTAACCGAAAGCTCCTCAAGCGAGTTACACGACTCAACCAAAGCGTTTACCCCTCTAATACCAAACATACACGACCCACACGAAAACTTCTTCAACAAATTACAATTCTGCCCTAGGGTTTGCATACCTAGGTCAGTGACGTCACGGCAGCCACGGAGTTTTAACCGGGTTAAGTTAGGGCAACGAAGGGAGATGAGGGTTAGGCCATCGTCGTTGATGCTGACGGATCGACGGTCACAACGTAGGGAGAGTTTAGTGACGGAATCGAAGCGAGAGAATAAGGATGGGATAAAGGGGAGAAGGTCGGATTTAGCGTCTAAGGCGAGGCGGTGACGGGTTTGGCCTTCGACGGAGAGCCAACGGGTGCAGACGAGAGAGCAGTGTTTACGGTCGGTTGAAGGAAGGAAATGGAAGATTTGGGATAAACATTCGTCGGGTATTTCAGATGTGTAATCGATATTATTAATATTATTATTATTATTATTATTATTATTTGGAAGGATGGGAGTGGGTTTGGAAGAGGAGAGGATGTCTGATCGAGATGTGAATGAAGAGGAGGAAAGGCTGGTGGAGCGGTGGTGGCGGTGGGGTGGTGGCGCGTGAGGTGGCGCGTGGGAGGAGGTGGATTGGCCCATGTGGTGGTGGGTGGTGTGGGTTTGTTTTGTTTTGGTGAGATTAATAGGAGGGTGTTGGGTCAGGGGCTAGTGGATAGATCGGGTTGGGTTATGACCCGGGAGGAGATGGTGGATAAGTGTGTGTTGGTGTTAATATTTGAAAAGGATGGATGGACCCGTGAAGGTTTGACGTGAGATAATGAGGTTTTTAAAGGTAAAGTTAGTTGGACTGGTTTCGTATTAAATATGGTTAAAAGTTTACTATTTTAAGGATTTGGTTTTCATAGTTTGTTTTTTATTTGTTTTTTTGTTAGATAGAGGAGTAAACTTCTATTACTAATTTTAACTAGGTCTTTTTCAATAACACGCGTTGCGCGTTTTGAATACTTCTTTGTATTGTATCAAAATTGGCGCAAAACAAAAACGAATTTGGTACAACTACTGTTATAAGATTAACATTTGAACGTGAGTCCCTACATGAAAAGGGTTGCATAGACAAAAAAAAACACATATAAAGCAAGAAATACTCATCGCCATATAATATTCATCGTCAGTACCATATGGTCAGTATGACATTTCTAAAATACATATTCAAACAAAAGTCAAAAATCACACATTTAAAACCCAAAACTAACACTCAAAACAGAGTACTTTTAACCACATCATTTATCTCCCTAACCTTTACAACAGTTGAAGAAAGTTGTCGTTTGAGGGCAGGTTAGTTTTCCTCATTCCTCTATGCCTATACAAAACACCCAATTGCCTCATTTACAAACAGTCAAATAGACGCTCACTCGAAGATTAATAACCAATGCACGTGAAAAAATAAAGTTAGCGCCTTACAGGCTATGTTGCACGGGAACTGGTACGGGAACGAGAAACGGGTACGGGTACGGGAACGGGAAACGGCAAAACTCAAAAAATCAAGAAACGGGTACGGAAATAAATACATAAAAATAAATAAACATATATTATAGATAATGTACCACAAACCCCAAAATATATTCATAGGTTGATGTAAACATCAAAATTCATACATCTTCCAAAGATAATCGTGATAGATGACTGTGATTTTATGAAGATTATTGTTGAATTTTGGGTTTAGAAAGGAAGGGGATGTATAAATATTCCTTAACTTAAAGGTTTTATGTGTAAATAGGTTATAATTTAAACTTAAAACAAATAAGATTTTATGTGTAAATATTCCTTAACTTGAAGGGGGTATATTGCAAATTCCTATTTATAAAAAGGTGCTTTAATAGTCTTGTCTTCTTCTGCTACTTTGTCTTCTTCACTCCTAGTCTCCTACTATCTTCTTCTTCATTCCAGATCGGAAGTTCAGGGCCACCGGTCACCGATGGCCGATAAATCAACCACAACTACCAATCATTCCGTCCCCTATGGTGGTCTCCACAAGATCCCCTCCTTCACCATAGGAGATTCCGGCAACTTCCAGCACCGACGCCGGAATTCTCGTCGGAATTCCGGCTTCAACATTTAAAAAAACGTCCCCAAAACTAGAAACGGTACAAGAAACGCCCGTTGACTTATCGAAGCGGTCAAGGAACGGCCAAGAAACGTTTCCAGCCGTCCCCGTAGGCGTTTCCGTCCCCGACGAGTTTCCGGTACGGGGTACGGTGCCTCTTAGGCGTTTCCGTGCATCAGAGCTTACAGGTCTAACAAAATCATGCCGAGTCGCTAACGTGGACCGACGTTAGATTTCTGAATTTGCCCTTGATTTCCAAATTCTGCCCTAAAACCACGCTGAGCCGCCTTCACATCCAAATGATTGTGGGTGAATTGTTTTTGAAGGTAGTGAGTACCCTCTGTGATGAATTCTTTTTGGAAAGTTTGTGCCATATCCTACCATATAAGACATCCTCATTGGGTTATCTCCAAATAGTCCACCTGTAAAAAAAATCTGTAAGCTTTTTTTTCTAACATAAAAAGAACAAAAATGAAGAAAGATACCTGTTTACTTGCAAGATTGATTAGGGTATTTGGGGTGACTAATATGTTACCACAATTGAAGGTGCTATTGGCTGATTTGGTTATGGATGTCACATATTGGAGATTATTATCTGGTAGTTTGAACATTAGACCCCAGCAACATCATAATATGTAAATCATGAAATGATAACACAAAGAAAATCTCACAAGTAGCCATTTTCTAGTGGTATATCTCTATGGTCATGCGAGAATAGTTTTACGCATATAGCCATGAGATACACAAATATTATCGCGTATCCACTTTAACTTACCTAGAATAACAATACATACACAAATACGTATTGTATTATATTAGTTTTAAGTCATTAGAGATAGAAAAAAGCCTGGTACCTGACTTAATCGCGTATCTAATGACTAAATGAGTGAGTTTTTTACACGAGCGGTTATAGAAGTATAACACACTCTAGAAAATGATTATTTTTATGACACTAATAATAAAAAAAATGAGTTAATAGCCATTTTCGTCCCTGAGGTTTGGGTCAGTTTGCCACTTCAGTACAAAAGTTTTTTTTTTTGCAATTCCTTCCTTGAGGTTTGGATTTTTTTGCCAAATTCGTCCTTTTCACTAACCCAGTTAAAAAATCTCGTTAATGTCAGGGGTAGGGTTGTCTTTTTACCTCAGGGACGAATTTGGCATTTAAAATTCAACTTTACCCCACACCCACACCCGCCCACCTCTCTCTCTCTCTCTCTCTATTTCTAATATAATGTGAGGAAATGAAGAACATAGTTGTCCTTGATAATGGTGATGACGCCGAGCTCTTAGCATTCTTAATATTGTGTCAGAAACAAGATGTAAAGGCATGTTTGGGGACAATCTCTGCAAATAAAACCTAAAAACTTTAGCATGCATAGCTATGGCTATTACTGATTGGAGGTTGTTATTGCCTCTTTTGGTGGAACTTAAGTTTTGTGTTCGCATTTTGAATTTAAACAATGGTGTGAAAAAATTCAATAAAATTTGTGTTGTTGGGATTTAAATATGAGACTTGAAACCTCGAGAACTTGGAGAGGGTCGAGTGATTCTCCATGATTATGTAGAAGCCGAACAGCAGCTTTAAACATGGGCTTCTTGCCATCTGTGGGATTCAGATAAATATCAAGCAACCTGAAAATATAAATCCATATAAATATATGTTTCCAACTCGTTTCTGGGATACGTGAGAGAGAGAGAGAGAGAGAGGGAGGGTGGGGTGGGTGGGTGTGGGGTAAAGTTGAATTTTAAATGCCAAATTCGTCCCTGAGGTAAAAAGACGACCCTACCCCTGACATTAACGAGATTTTTTTAACTGGGTTAGTGAAAAGGACGAATTTGACAAAAAAATCCAAACCTCAGGGAAGGAATTGCAAAAAAAAAAAAAACTTTTGTACTGGAGTGGCAAACTGGCCCAAACCTCAGGGACGAAAATGGCTATTAACTCTAAAAAAAATTATGGTATGTAATTTCTTGAGTAGTACTCCGTAAGCTGTACCTTTAGTATATTGTGTAGTGGAATTGGGTAGAATTCTGTACATAAAATCTTGAGCTTGTTGTTTGAATGGCTCATATGACTTATCATTTGCAACCAAACTCCACTGATGAATATAATAAACCAATGGATATTAAGAACAGGTGAATCAAAAACTTAAATTACTGAAAACAAATAAATAATCACAACTTACCCTTGATAGAAGAACTCGAGCGCTTGCAAGTTTGTTGTTCCAGCTGACTATATCAGTCGAATCATGAGCACCTAGCGAATCGATAAAATTGCGGTATGATACATCTTTTGTTGCCCTTAGCAACCATGCAGCTCCCCATAGCAATTCATCCTAATGTTTAAAACAATAACTTTTAGTTTTATTATAAGCCTGTATAAAAAGAAAAAAAACAAAAGATTACCTTGTATCCTGAATAAGAACAATAAAATGGACAAACTGCTGAACCAAGTGAATCACTATAAGAACCTCTGTACTGTGCAGCAAACTGGAACACAGACTTTGTTGTTCTTAACAGCAACTTGGAGTACTTAGAATCCACTTTTTGGAACACTAAGGAAGCAGTCGCTAGGTATTAACCCGCGCACGTTGCGGCGCGACAAATCGTGTTAACTATTGCGCCAATGACTATGTATTTTGACCATATATTTCTGATGGTAGTTGTAACAGTGAAAAGGGATACCAAGTTCAAAATCTAACATGATTCACTACATGTTTCAAAAGGCTACCTAGTTTTTTTTTAGCATAACATGAGAGTGCAGATTTGATTTCATCATTTAGGCCTGCAAAGGATGTTGGTTAGGACATTGATGATGCCACCCCAACCATCGTTATATAGCCCTCACCACCACCTTCACCACCATCAGTACACAACCACAGGCTGTGGCCTCATCGCTGCCTCCACATCGTTCGCGACATCAGATAATAGCCACCATTATCTACATTTTCTTCGGTATGCTCAACTTCTTTCCAGCAATGATCCTTAAATGAGTTACTTCACTGCAACCCTATAACCTCATAATACAAATACCACTGATGTTGCAACAGCAATAGTATTATTCTGGTTATGCTTCCCACTAATCTCCTTCACCAACCGTTGGATCATCAATGTCCTATCGGTTGTGTAGTGCTAGTTTTTTGACCCTGCATTCGAGAAAAAATGGTGGTTATATTTGTGTTGTGATGTGAAGAAACAGTTTTTTTTTTTTTTTTTTTTTTTTTTTGTATTTACCATTAGTGTGTAGTTCTCAAGTTGATTGAGGGTTGTGATGGTGTCACTTGTTATAGCCACAACCTTGCTTTGTGTTTCCCGGTTGTTGTACCTGCATAATGAAAACCGTTATGCAATTTCTTTTATATACATTTAACACATATATCCAGAGTTCTATGCTTGTAACTTCTCGTAAACCAAAGTTTACTAACTAATCTCGACTACCGCATTAACATATTAAACGCTCTTTTTAAGCAGCTCTATAAACATGTGCATCTTACTATTTTACCTTTATTTATTTTTTCACTTTAATTTTGTTGTAGATCAAATATCCCATATAACAATGTGTCTTGAAGCAGAACTACATAAATCTACATGTGTGAGAAAAAGAAGAGTGTGTCGAACTTAGGTAGCCATCTATTAAATTGCTAGAGCAACACACCAGTTGGCATTGTAATATTGAATACCTAAACTATAACACCAGATAGTGTTGGTATCATAAATACCTAACCTATAAACACCATCTAGTACAGAATGTGACAGAAAAAATTAGCACCTATCCAGCCCTGACATGCCGGCTTGGACATTGTTGAAGATCTATGATGTCACCTGAATTAGAACATCTTAATTCTGAACACATATTTGCCTCTCGGATAATGACCAAATTCTTTTGAGTTCGTTAAACTTTAAAGTTAATTATAGGGTAATTATAGCAAAAGAAAAATCACAGATGTTTCAAAAAGTAATAACATGTATGAAAATAACCTCAATTTGTTCAATTATCACACTTGAAACTGTCGAAGAGTGGTGGGTGTTTGTTTGTAATTGAGAGATTACCAAAGTTCCCTTATAAAAATATGTATTTGTGATTCTTGCTTGTTGACTATAGCTCTTATTAGCAGGTATCTGTCTCCATGGTGGTGGCATCGGCGTCGGAGATTGTGGCTAGCAACCCTGGAGCTCAATGACCTTCAAACCTACAACCGCAAATCAACTGGTAATTTAATATATATTAGAACCATTGGAATCATTTTCAACAAAAATTGTGCCTATCACCTTCTAGCGTCGCTCCATCTCTACTGTATATATATATATATATATATATATATATATAAACAAAGAAGAAAATAAGGGGAAATTATCATAATCAACTAACTCGCAGACCAATAGCCACATGCGAGTTCCGAAAAGCCACTGACAACACATCTTCAAAACCCTAGCCGCAGCTACTGACGGAGTAGAATTGCCGAAGTTGACTACCACCTCCCATTGTTTGAAAAAAAACGGCTTCCTTGTCCTCAGATCTTAAAGCTCAAGCGTCGCAGGAAGTGGTGTCGCCACTGGACACAATCTGATGAAGATGAAAACTTATGATAACATATCAACCTCAAGACATGCAAAAAGGTGTACACAATCTGATTTTAAAAATAATTATAAACTTATAGTGGAAACCAGATGTGCATATCCAGTAGATGCCACGTGTCCCAGTCAAACCAGGTCAACTTGGAAAAAAATTTACAAAACCAGTGCATAATACCGGATTCGAACCTGATTCCTCTTGCTAACACAACAACCGCCTGACCACTACACCACACACATATCACCTTAACCACATTCAGATCTAATTATATTTAACAGATGGTTAAAATGTACTGTTCATTTGCCGGCACTGTTCAATCACTTGATACATTAATATAGTTTAATACTTGCAACTCACAAGATTTGATCCTTAAATTATTTGTTAAACTATCCGTTGTTGCCCACGAGCTACTTGTCGCGTGTCACAACCTTATCCACGTGGCTAGCAAGCATCACTACATCCCCACGTGTGCCCGCAAGCGATCGTATGTGAGCTAGCTCGCGTCTGTTAGCGGGCTGGCAACGGTTTAAAATTTAAAAAAAATTAATTTTTCACTTAAATTCATTTATTACCCACCCAATTTATTTACCTTCTTCATCTTCACACAAACTTCTTATTCTTCTTCAAAATTCTCAAACCCTAAACCTTCAATTTTGAAATCCAAGTTTATCATGGTGCAGTGGACTGAGGAGGAAAAATTAGCACTCGTCATCGCGTACAACCAAGTGCACGGTGACGGTGCTTCGGCAAGCTGAGGCCACGGACCACAGTGGCATAGGGTCCTAGCTGAGTTTGGTACCCTTGTCGGGGGTACCAAACGTACAAATGACTCCATCTCTCACAAGTACGCGGATTTGAAATCGAAGTGTAAAAACTTCGAAATCGCGTACAGAGAGGAGTGATATGCCCGGGGAAACCGAAGACGTGCTCCTCGCCTTTACCAAATTGGAGTACATTTTGGAAGGTTGGACATAACTTTCACCACGTTTCGGCGTGGCAAATTTTACGCTCAGATCATCCTTACGTTAGGTTTTTTTTAATGTAATCGTTTTTTATTGTAATTTTCTTTTTTTAGTGTAATGTTTTTTTTTTTAATTTTAGTGTAATTCTTTTTAGTGTGACATTTTTTTATAAAAAAAATGTGGTACATCAGTGAGGATCTTTCACATGTTAAAGAATTGAAAAGTCAAATACTTTACATGTGATGACTTTGTGTGATGTGTTGGTAGGCTTCGTAGACCTATTAATGTGTGCCTTAGTGATACAAACATAACGAACTACTTGCTATGTGGCTGAACACCTCATGGGAATATGATCTTGGTACCGTAATTTCGTTTAATAGAGTTGCCAAAATAGGAGGTTTCGGGTCGTTATGTTGATTGTTATCTGGGGATGGCCTGACTGATCTTTTGTCGTATTGATTTACGGGCCTAGATTCAGTCAGGGTATCTTAAAAGAGCTTAAATGCCAAAACCCAAAGTTACCGAATGAGGAACTTAAAATGTATGACGATGATCAAAGATTATCTAATGCATCGTATCATATCTATGATGAAAATCATGATTGATATAAGCCTTACCCTGGTAGAGTGCACATGTTACTCTGTAGCATTGATTTGCTGACCTGTATACCTTTGTGCCTCATACCTTGTAACATACGGATAACAACTGCATAATCACACGTTACAGTGAATCTTTGTGCAAATTTCTTGATACGGGAGTATGTCGTGTGTGCGTGAGAACAATAGGTGAGTTAGTTATTAATACACCTTAAGCGTATCATTTTAAAGCACTGCATAACGGTCTGCATGTGAGCTTATGTAGACAACAATTTCAGTAGTTGCCAAGTCACACAGTCAATAAAGTTAAAATGAAACAGAACAACGGTGTGATTAGATTTCCCATAAACTGATATGATCCTCTTACCGGAAAATCACAAAAGGTTTATTGCTTTCTATTTGATTTTCTTCATATATGCAAAACCCAAAAAGATTTTTGGTGTGTTTTAACATAAATTTCAGAAAATCCAAAAGATTTTACATTTCCGCGTTATTTTCGATAACCGATGTTGGTAGCCGATCATTTTATGGAAGTTTGACAAACCAATATGAGTTTTGTATCTTTAAAATCAAAATTTTTGAAAGACTGAAAGTTTAAAGATTTGAAATTGCTGAAACGTGGATCAAATTGGACATTTTGGTGAAAATCAGTTTTACAAAATTTTCATTCGCCCTTTCGTTAGGTCGAATGAAATTTTGAAGTTTGATTCATGCTTTTAATAAGCTCGAATGAACTTTGGTTGTTGGAATTCTTCATTCAAACCCATTAGAATCTGATTCGTGCTTTAAGTAGCTTGAACCAACTTTTTTAAGTTGTTTCCCTAGCATTTTAGACTTTATAATATTGTTCTTCGATTCCGTGACACCCGACAAACTCCGGTTAATAACTTTCGTTAAACTAGTAAGTCTACCTTAGCGAGTCATGCATATTACGTACTTAACTGGGTCAGTCGAGTCGTTACGATGATTCTGGGAATCATCGGGAGTCGTTACAATGATCTGCGGGATCATCGGGAGTCGGTCCATAACCATGTGTACAAGGATTGGTGATTCGTGGAATTGCCGGGTTTAACGCACACACGCAAGTCTCGAGTCCCGGGAATTGGTGAACGGACGTAAACGTGTTAGTTATCGTGCATTATATGTTTGTAATCATTATGTGACTTGTCGGTATGTGAATACGTGTTTATATGTGTTAAAATAGTGATTACGCGTAATTGCATGACATTATAGGTGATTACGCGTAATTGCCAATAGGTATAGGAGATTAGAGCTCTAATCGCCAATAGTATAGGCGATTAGGCTTGTAATCGCCAATAGTATAGGCGATTAGGCTTGTAATCGCCAATAGTATAGGCGATTAGAATTGTAATCGCCTGAACTGTCTGTGTAATCACCTGACCTGTTATGCACGAGTCAAAACACCTATAAATACAACCCTTGACTCCCCAAACACCATTTGTGCAACCCTAACAGATCCTAAGCCTCCCACACACCTCAAAACACCTCTGGAACTTGTTTAGCTTCAAAACTCACCATTTCCAAGCTTACACACCTTTCTTTGATAAAATCCAAGGTGTGTTCTTCATCCCAAACCTTTGTAATGTTATTGTTTTGGTTCCCAAAGGTCCAGACCTTGTTTTACTAAGTTTGTGTCTTTAAAAACCTTTGAAATGAGTTTCTAAAACAAGTCTAAACCATTATACTTGCTATATGTGAAGTATTTATGCATATAATGATTTTTGGTGATTATAACATGAATGTTTCTATGAAATTGATGTACTGTTGATGTGTAGGAGTTATTAGGATGATTATCTAAGGATTTGAGCTATTGTTATAGTGTTTTGATGAAAGTATGCATTTTGACCCATTTGGATGATTCTTGAAGAATTAGGACGTTATGATATGATTCAATGCTTGTTTGTTGTTAGGAATCACACTAGGATGATATTATAACAAAGAAATGATGATTTGCAAGTTGTAGGAGGTGTAATCTGGTCTTTTACCATTTAAGGAAAGATTTCATAGTTAATGAAACCTAGTACTTTGCCATTTTTAGAAATAATCGCACAGAGGCCGTTAGAGCATAGATAAATTGGGGGGTTTTTGCTTGGAATGGGTTGGTTAATAGTTTAGGTTTGATGTTGGGTGTTTTTACATGTTTCGGATCTGATTTGGAGGGTTAAATGCGCGAAAATGCGTCGCGCAGCTGCAACAGGCGATTAGAGAGATTCTAATCGCCTGATGCAGGGGCGATTAGGCCACCACTCGCCAATAACAACAGGCGATTAGGCCTCCAATCACCTGTTGACCACTCCCAATCACCAGTTGACTTTTCCTAATTGCATGTTGGCTTCCTAATCGCGTGTACTGCTGTCGTAAGCGTATTTTGACATCCCGGAACATGATTTGACACCTAGGAACATGATAGGAACCCCGGGATACGTCCAATGACTGGTAACACGTGTTCGGACCTGTTTATGTGTTGATTGAGCGTTATGCTAGACTAGGTGAACTCTTGCGCGTATTAAGTGTTTAATTGCATATGTTGCATGATGTCTTGTATTCGGCTAACACGTGAGATGTCGGGTCACCAATGGGATGTCGAGTCTTGTCTTGTAAGGTCGGTTTAACAGTCAAAGGTGTTTTCAAACGTTTATGGTTATGGTTTGGACATTCGGGGACTAGTTAAACCTGCGGGTTATTAGTCCGGATACTTATACACATCTTATGATAGGTCGCCGCTATTTGGGGCTATCATAGCATACTGATTTAACTGTTTTCAAGTAACGCAATCTAAGGTGAGTTCACGGCCCCACACTTTACTAGTTTTGTTTTCGGGGTGAGAAACATGCTTATACATTTTGATCACACATTTACATGTTATACATTATAAACACACGTTTTCATGTTATACTATGGCTCACACTTTATTACTATACGGTTCATCTAAGTCCCTTAGAAGCCACTAATACGGGGATGTAGCGGGGAAATGTGGATAGCGCTATTGGGCCTGACAAACCCCACTCGACGGCTGGAGGCCGGGCGGGTGCATATTGTCTCAATCACACTAGGCTTACCGAAGATGAGGTAGTCTGTAAATAAGGGTATCACACAGTCAGCAATGGTTTCGCCCGTATGAGTAACACACTTGACGCCTAGCTAGCGTACGAACAAGCATAGTATGAACAGTAATAATAACAGTAACGGTAACGGTAATAGTTTTTAAAGGATTAATGAAACGCTTATTAAAAAAAAAATCCTGTGAACTCACCAGCATTATATGTTGACATTTTTGGCATGTTTTCTCAGGTCGCTAAGGTAGCGGTTAATGGACTAGGCGCACGGAGTCTTGCACGGTGTCTAGAAGTCTGTTGCATATTAAACAATGTTTTGTAAACTGTAATATGTCTTTTGGTTGTAAACAAAAAATGCTTCCGCTGCTGGTTTATGGCTCAAAGCATAATGTTTTGGTTGTTGCATGGAATGTCTTACATATTTTCTTACATTTAGTTGTCGTTTATTGTGACCGTTGACTTGGATCCTGGTGTGTCACGCGCCTCGCGGTAAAACCCCGCATGTGGAAATTTGAGGGCGTGACAGATTCATAAGGTTCTCATATCTCAAAATTTTGTAGGTTATTATTAAGTATTCGGATCAGAAATTGGGTTTTTGAAACCGAAACCCTAACATGATGATTGGACTATTTAGACTGTTTTTAAACTTGATTTTTTGATTCAGAACCGCTAATCGTTTGTTTAGGGGGAGAAAATATCAAAAACTAGGAACCCTAAACGTAACTGATTAATGATTTGATTATTAGGAACCCTAGTTTTTCATGAAAACAATCGATTAGGATATTAGTTTAACAATTGATGGTTAATTAGACTTGTTCGGTTATACTAGAAGGCAAAACAACTAGAATCTCAGATTAAAATGGGTTAAATCAGAGAATTGAAAATTTGAAGTTTCATCAGTCTTATTCGAACTCTTCGTTGGGTGGAATGAAGGTTTTCTTGGGTCGAATGAACTGTTTTTAATTAATTCGTGCCTAATGAAACTGGTTCGGACCCTCGATAAGTTGAACCAACTGATAAAATGGCAAATTTTTCAATTTTGACGATTTTTGAATCCGAACTTACATGTTTTTGTGTGTCTTGTTTATGAATAGAAAGAAATGGCATGACAGAAAGAGCTAAGATGTGGAAGACACGTATGAAGAATTTAGAGCGATCGTTGATTATTTGAGGTGATCCAAGATTGTTTATGCTATTGCCCAACCCCACACCATCTATAAAGATCATCAAGAAGAATTCTGGAGAAATGCAGCGTTAGACTTATGGGATGGAAAAACAGTGGTTCATAGCAAAGTTCAGGGAAATGAGATACTCACTAGAGAAGGAGATTTTCGCAGAGTGTTGAGGTTAACTGACAAGGAGAAAGACCCACTTAAATTACCATGGTCAGTGCAGAGGGGTTTCTTTCTCAGGATGAAGTATTTTGGAAAAATCACAGAATGTTAACTCAACAAATCCAATGTTTCTCCACCATTCAAGTATTTGTTACATGTTTTAATTCATATGTTTGCTCCTATCAGAGGAGGTTTTGATGTACTGAGAGATACAATCAATTCGTTAGCTATTGCTCTAATCTTGAACAAAGACTACAACGTCTCAGGAATGCTATTTCATCATATGAAAGAAGTTTTTGATGGTACAAAGACTGACAAATTTCTGATGTATCCAAGGTTTTTGCAAATAATCTTTGACGAAAAATATCTTGAATTAGTGAAAGATCCCAAGTAGATTCTAAATCAAAAGCACATGAATGAGATGACGTTGAACAGAATGAGAACATACAAGGGAAATACAGAAAAACCACCAACAAGGAGACTGTTTGGTCACTTGATTACACCTGGTTATATAGCTCTTGATAAGGATCAAATGAGACATGAGAATAGTGATTCAGATTCAGATTCTCCACTTGTACCAGTGATGAAGGGAGAGAAAGTTAAAAGACAAGTGATAAACAAAGGGGCAAAGTCTAAGAAGGGTAAAGATTTTGAAGATTCATCAAAAGCAAGGAAGAAAGGAAATTCAAAGACTTTATTGATTGATGAAGAAACAGAAACAGAAGAAGCACGGGATTCAGAAAAAGAAACTGTAAAGGAGACCAATCCCAAGGCCACTGGTCATTCAGTAACTTCTGATCTGATGGATGAAAGAGTTGCTCAACAACTGAGCATAGGTTATGTAGAGGATAATGAGCAGTTAATATTAGACGAGGATGCTGATTTTACTGGTTCTACAGTTGCACCTAAATCTAATAAATGTGGATGATTGAAGACTATCTCTAAAAGGGAGTCTTCTAAGACTAAAAGACAAGAAGACATTAATCTGTTGCTGAAAGGGAAGAAAGTTCCTCAAGTTTCATCTCCGCAAGTTGAATCTCCTGCAGCAAAGAAACAGAAAGTTGTGAAAGAAACAGAAACACAACAAAATCCAGATTTTGTTTCTAATATTTGAAGAATAATCTATCCAGTTTGAACAAACCATCACCTTCTACCAAAACTCAGAAAGAATCAAGTTCGCAATCAAATGTTGTTGTTTCTGAAGATGTGATGAACTTGGTGAACCAACAGATATCAAAGATGATGAAATTCTTTACAAAGCATGAGAATGAAATCAAGCAAATGAAAGAGAATGAGAAAGACATGCTTGAGGTTGTGATAAAGTCAAAAGAGAGGCAAGATAAGCTTGAAGAAGAAGTTACCAGTCTCCAGATCGAGAATGGTGAGCTGAAACTATCTAGCAAGAAGAATGAGAAGAGAATAATGTTGGTTGAGAAAGAGAACAAGAAGTTGAGAAAGATAATTGATGATTTGTACTCTAGAGCACCACAGTTGAAAGGTGTTGATGATGAGGAAGATGAAGAAGAGGGGGATAATGAAGAACATGTGGATTACAGTGGAATAGATAAAGATGATGATTATGATGATGATGATGCTGCTGGTGGTGATAGATTGAATAAAGAAAAGTCTGCTAGTTCAAAAGAATCAGATGATGACGTTGATAACTATTCTTTTGAAAAGAGAGAAAAGTCGAAAGAAGATAAATCTGCTTCAAGAGGAAAGAAGTCCGGTGAAATGTCAGAAGTAGAAAAACATAAGTTAAAGAAAATGATGAAGCGTGGATTTGTGACAATTGAATTGACTGAGAAGTTTCGAGATATTTTTGTTAGTGATGACATGAAATATTATTTAGATTGCCAAGATCCAGATCTAGAAGATGGTGAGGTAAGTGTTGCTGTGACGAAAGAGATACTCGAAGGAGTAGCGCAGCAAGCTGGAATGTCTCTTGATGAGATTACGTAGAGAAAAGAGATACCAAACATTCCAGTGGTAGAACCGGGTAAACATTTTGATGACATGGATACAAGTAACTTCAATGAGGTGGAAATAGAAGACCTTTCTCATGAAGAATCCCCGGAATACTACAATATGAAAGATCAAACCAGCGTTCCATTTGTTAATGATCAAATCTTGAAGGAAGCTGGAAAGGTTGCTGATGAAAAAGGAAAGAAGGTGATAGATGAAGTGTTTGATGATGAGACTGAGAAAGAAAAGGTGTCGAAGCAATCTGATGTTTTGAAAGATTATTTGAGAAGATTAAGAGAAGAAATTGATAATCGTCCTCTACTTGCGATTCAAGGTGAATTCTATAGATATCATTACAGAATGTTTACGGGTAGAGCATTAGCATGAAAATTCTTTCCATAGCTGAGATGTATCGGTATAAAGTGGGAAAGAGGTATATTGTATTTTGGACACTTACATGACATTAAGACTCTTCCATACTGGGTTGTGAGAGATGTTTGTAGACATAAGTTAGGTACGACGTATTCAAACGTGTTAGAATATATGGCTGATAAGATGACACGTGAGAGTCAGACGAAATGGGATATGTTCAAGCCGCAATATCCTAAAAAAATTGTTCATAAAAAGATTGATCCGAAGAACAATTTACCTTATGTGACGCTGAAGTATAAACCACCAACTTGCTTGAATAGTATTCCTTAGATGCCAATACAACAAGATTTCAGCAAGGATTTTGCATTCTGGTATTACGAATGGAGGACTAGAGAAGATGTTATTGTATTTCATGATAAAGATCCGAAGCTAATGTGCAAGAAGATACGCGTGTTTGATCATATGTGGTTGATTAATTGCTCGAAAGATGATATCGATACATTGTATTACAATCAGATTCATTTTGATGTGCAGATTTAGAACAAGCGCGGAGATTCCAAGCAGTTGCCATATTTTGCTTCGCATTTAGTGTTTATTCAGGTTGCGATTACAAAACACTGCTGGGGAAGCACCCTATGAAGCTGAGGACAGAGACAAAGAAACGTCCTGAACAACCGACTGTTAAAGGAACGAGTTTGAAGAAGAAGGTTAAAGTTGTTTTGAAGAAGAAAAAGACCAAAGAATCCTTGTAACAGACAAGGGGGAGTTTGTAGATGCATTTTGTGTCTATCGCATTCGAATTACGTCAAAGTTTACAAGTTTTGGAAGATTCAAGTTTTGGTTCGTGTGATCGTGGGTTCGAATGAAGTTCTGGAAGGTTGAACCAGTTTTCATCTAGGTCGAATGAAGTTTTTAATGTGTTTATTATTTTGGTTCGTGACATTGTGGGTTCGAACCAACTGGTTTGAACTTGTGCAGGGTCGAACCAACAGGTCTGTATATAGGTTTGATTTGTTATGAGTTGTAACAGTTGGTCATTTGGTCTAGGTGTTTGTGTGTGTTTTCAGGAAGTGTTTAGAAAGTTCCGTTTTCATTAATTTCGAGTCTGTAACTGTTTTATCTTGATTAAATTTAATAAAAACGTATTGAAAATGAAATCTAATGTGTGTTGATTACGGTTTATATCATTTTGCATGATAATTAGGGTTTCCGCACCTAATTCATCTTTACTCGTGTGATCTTTTGTGATTTAAACGTATCTTTGTGAAAACCCGATCCTACAAAAATTAATGTATTTTCCATATCAGATGCCACCTTATGAAAAACTGGCAACGTCAGGAAAAAAAAAAATACTAAGTTAGGGTTCAGCTATAAGTGATGTAAAACAATTCATTAGTTAGGAGTGTTGCGAACTAACAAATAAAAGTTGAGATAATTTAAATCTAATGGCTTTATCTTTATCACAATTTAAACCAACAAGGCTTTAGGTTAAACGCTCACACACTCTTTTCTTTCTCCTAAATATGAATTTGTGTCTTTTATTTGTTTTGTTTCTCATCTCTAGTGCTCAATTAACACACTTGAATTATATTTAATTGGTGATAACAAAACAAAAGATGGAAATGGTTGATATATAAAAAGTGAGAATATGTGGTTTAGAGAACAATAGATAAAAGTTGATGAATAGCTCAAAAAGAAACATTAATTCCACTTATGAAAAAGAATACTTACAAGAAAAATAACATTGAACTTTAAAGTTTAAATACATACGGTATTTATATTTTTTTAACGATGACTTTCTTATAAGTGACTTATTGTTACGATACTGACTAAAGTCGTCACCACGTCAAGGCTGGTTGAATTTCGTGTTCTATCGGATCCGGACCGACTTGTCAGCCTTGGTGGCGTTCCTTCGGAAACCGTACTGCTTCCACATGAGTTGCCTCGCTGAAGTAACAGTCAGATGAAAACCAGGGTGACGCTCAGGATTAATCCTCCCTCTATGAGGTTGTTACAATCATTACGCACTATTGCCTAACAAACAGTTTTTATATAACCGCTCATCAAAATCTATATATGATTTTTTGTTAAAAAAACCCGTAAACAATAATGGGTTAACATATCCAATTATCGAATTGTTCGTTTTTTTATTGGCTTTAATAAACAAGCTAAATAACTTATATTATTAGCTAATTCAAAGGCTGACTATTTTCGTATGCATTCTAGTCATGTTACAAATTGTTACCCCTACTTTATACCATCAGCACATGTTTCCCGAAGCTAGAATCTTGGATACCTTATTGTGTGTTCTTTGCATATTACAAATCAGATTATAACTAAACAAACTAAAATATGTAGGATTCTCACAATCTTATGATCTTATGGAATTTGAAGCAATAGTTTCCTAGATGATCTTGAATAATACCGTATGTAATAAGTTGGTTAATAAAATTGGTAATAGATTATAACTTGATTTTTATGTTATGCTTTTTTAAAAGGTGCCCTTGCACAAATGTCAAGCATCTTTACACGCAATTAACTTTAATCTTATACACTCAAAAGTTAAAATGGCATCAAAGGCAACCAAAGTACATATATATAGATGATACCCTAGATGACGTCATCAAAAAGATTCATGTCAGATTCATTAAGAGTAGCCACCACCATTTGCTTCACTTACAAGTAACACCTCAAAAATTACTCAACTTTAATAAATACTACAAAAGTTAGCTCATGCTTGGAAGTACTTTAAGCTTTATATGATTAGTACTCCTTTAGTAGTATGGTATTTGTGCTATCTTTGGGTCCTTACAGTTTGGGCTGATATATTACCGGCCCTATAAGCTTTGGCCCAATACCCCAATCCCTTCTCTTAAGAGTAAGAGTGGGGAGAGCACATTATTGAGGCAGAAGTAGAGGTGTACAAAGAAACCGGTTTCCCAACCGAAACCTCGTAAACTGACCCGAACCGGTTCCTCAGTTTTTCTAGGAACCGGTTTCTCAGTTCCTCTAGGAACCGGTTTTTTCCCACACCGGTCTGGTTCGTATTTCAAATCGATGGTTCCCCACCGGTTCTCCATTCCCATGCCAAAAACCGACCCGAACCGGTTTTTCCCCAACTTGATTCAGATTCCGGTTCCAAACCGGTTTATGACCGTTGGTCCTTGAAAATCGAAAAAAACGACCGTTGGCTTTTATATAGCCGTTATGTTACCGTTTTTTTGCCCCAAATTCACCATTTTGCCACCCCAACTTAGTATAAATAGGTTTTAGATGTTTTGGGTTGATCACAACACTCAAAAACGCAAAAAACGAACCCGAAAAACCAAAAAACGCAACTGTATTCGCCCGTTTTTTCGCTTTGCTTCTTTGTTACATCTTCCATGGCTTCATCAAACCCATCCCAAACCGGTTCCTCAAACCAACCCACCATTGTTCGTATTCTTGAGACGACACGAAACGCCGATCTATTTGGCCAAGAAACCGATTTTTTCGACTTGTGTCTTTTGTCGAATGGCGAAAAAAAGGCACGTTGTAGAAAGTGTGATATCCTTCTCCGTCCAAACGCAAACTCTACCTTGAGAAGTCATAAAGCTAAGTATTGCAAGATTGTTGAAGAAAATCTGCTCAAAAGTTCTCAAACGACTATTGATACTCAAGGTGGGATTTTTCTTTACGACTTTAACAAGATTCAAGACCGAATGCCGAAGTTTGTTATTCAAAAAGCTTTACCTTTCAACCACTTCAACGATCCCGAGTTGACAAGCTTGATTCGTGACACGCTCCAACCTCGTTACAAACACGTAAGTCGACATACTCTAAAACGTCATTTTTTGAAATTATAGGAACAAGTTAGAAAATATTTAAT
Organism: Ambrosia trifida; assembly: GCA_028751855.1. Classification (NCBI taxonomy): domain Eukaryota; kingdom Viridiplantae; phylum Streptophyta; class Magnoliopsida; order Asterales; family Asteraceae; genus Ambrosia; species Ambrosia trifida. The sequence goes on along the minus strand of CM054129.1, from coordinate 95,959,044 downwards.
TGTATTTTTTTTCAAACTTACAAACATGTGTGAAATTAACCACCGATGTTTGGTCGGCTCCTCACGGTTTACCGGAATCGTACATTTGCATCACCGCTCATTGGATCGATCCCTTGACGTGGCAAATGATGAAATGTACGATTGCATTTGAGTTATTTGAGTATCCACACACCGGCGAAAATATATTTTATGTTTTAGACCATGTAATACAAACTTTTCACTTAGAAAACAAAATATTTTCAATGTCGTTCGGCAATGCATCAAATAATAATGTCACGGTTGAAAAATTAAAATTAAAATATAATCCGATTTGCAATGGTATTTTTTTTCCATACACGATATGTTGCACACATTATTAACTTATGTGTGCAAGATGTGACACCCCGCATTTTCAGGTTCCTACTTTAACTAAACTCTAGTTAACTTTACTTACATTCACAACATGTTACTTAACTAGGGCTAGTTAGGTGAGTCACACGTTGCACAATTATAGACTAGTAATTGCATAACAGAGGTAATTCGAGGAATTACCAAACTACGTATACGAGTATCGAACCCTGAACGTTGGTGAATTGAGAAAATAGATAATTGTGAATTAATTATTTGATATTAATTGCAATTACGTGTTTCTGTGAATCTATGTGTAAACTGTTAAGTGATTACGTGAATTTAAACCAAACATGTTATTAAAAATCATAATTGATGAACCGTTAGGATGGTTGGGGTCTAAATACATGGGGTTACGCTTGGTATGATCCAAAATAATGAAAACATCGAAGAAAACATGCAATACACTGGACTGGGTCGCCCGAAACGGGCCGAGGCAAAGTGAACGTCTGTTTAAACCTTAAGCCCCTTGCACCTCATAACCTCAACCCTAATCGTCCATAACAACCCCCATATGACAAATATACCCTCTAACACTTGCTAAAGCTCAAGAACATCATCCGGGAAGATTAGAAGAAGTTCGGTTCTTCATTGTGAAATGCTTTAGGTATATTATCTTAAACCTTTGTGTTTTTAACCTTTTTGATTATGTTTAAACACCATAATATGGTTTGTCCAGATCTGAAACAAAGTTATAAATATTAAAACATAAGTTTTCAAAAGATTAACATGTTAAACATATGGTTTCATGATGATTATATGATTATGTTTGCATGTTAGTGTATGTTGTTGATTGTCGAATGTCTAGGGTTTGTAGATGATTGTGTTCATGGTGAGTATTGCATGTTTTGATCATGTTAATGCATTAGGGATATTTTATGATGATTAATTGAGGTTCTTGATTGATAATATACACCTAGGGTTTGAAATAGTTGAGAAGATTGCATGTTTAAAATCTAGGCAGAATGTATATGTCAAATTGTAGGCTCTGTAACTTGACTTTAAACTAGTGGTTTTGATCGATTCTTATTATGTGTATGTCGTACATGGTTTAAGGTTTCTGGAATGGGTAAGATCATGCGATTTGGTGGTCGTTTGATATGTTTTTGGAATTTTATTCTAATAAAGGTCAAAAATGATTTTCGGATTAAAAACTTGGGTCAACTTTAATCGGCTATAACTTGAGTTTTCTAAAGAATTAAGTCTTGAAAGTTGGCCAGTAGGTTGATATAGGAATACTTTCGTGTTTTCAAGTAGATTCATCCTTTTTGGATGAATACACGATTTTTAACGATTTTTACCGTAAACTGACCTGATGTGAAAGTTTTCACAACCTAGTTGTAGTATTTGATTTTTCATAATTTTTCAACACGGTTTTTATACAAAATAAAAATATTTTCATGACCACTGGACTCCTAGGAATATTCAGTAAAAGTTTGGGAATCTAGTTCATTGTGTAGCTATTTTTAATAAAATCTTTTCTATAGTGCATAATTTGTCCTGAAAACGTAGATTGTGACACAAGTGTATATATGCTTATTTGGAGTCTCGTATGACTTGGTTTTGTCTTGAACTTGCATGTACACTTATATGATATGTGAATGACGCGTATGATTATAAACATAATGTTCACCAACGGGTTCGTAGGGTCTACTTCTGCATGTAGTTATGATAGGTGTCACTTAAACGTTTTCGCATAAACTAACGTCATGGACAAACGAGTTATATGGTGTATCGTGTATACGCATGTACTCACATAGTGACATATATAATAGGGAGTCGGTAGCACGTCCTTGTTACTTTTGGATTGGATTTTAGCTTTGCAACCTAAGGTGTGTTTCACTACTCTTTTCTCAAAATCATGCGTCTCGGGTTTGAGATAACTTTCTAAACTTTTTCTAGTCCGATTTGGGACTACTTTTACATCCCGGGTTTTGGGGTGCTTTGGTTCACGGGGTGAATCGGATTTTACTAATTCATGTTTTGGTCCGTGATGAACTAAACCAACACTATCATTGAAGTCCTTCTTTACACCGAATGAATTGTCGGGTTGGCAAGCGGGTTATTAGTTGATAGCGCTATTAGGTCTCACAAACCTCACATCATGCTGGGAGCATGGGTGTGAACTATAACTTAACATTTATTATCACTGTGGATAGGAAATGATGCAAGGCACTTTGCTCGCTGTTGCGAGAGCTCGTAGCTTAGCAGTTCGGTATGCCTGTGTTTAGTTGTCATGAGTGGGTTAGCTACCCCTGACATGTGATGAATTAGCAGTTACGTGGTTTTGTAAACCTACGCATTTACTTTGTTTTGTGAACTCACCAACTTTATGTTGACACATGATAGCATGCTTTTGCATGTCGCTAGGTTGGAGTACGAGTAGGTCATGCATCATATGTGTCATGGGTTAATGAACACTTTAAACTATTTTTACCATTTACTTATTTATGGTTGTTTGGGCGCGTTTGTTTTGCGCAGTAACAATTAACTTAACTGTTTTGGTTATGCTTCCGCAATTACTTAAGCTTTTGGTTGAGTTTTAAACTTTAGAGTCGTTCTTATGACTTATGGCTATGGGATCATGGTGTGTCACACGCCTTGTAACACCCCAACCGATGGCGGAAACATCGGGATGTCACGTAATGATGATTGTTCAGTAGCTCATGGTGAATAATAAATTCCATTAAATAATTTAAATGAATTACATACAATTGTTCTAGAATTTGTACATCAAATTGAATAAAACTATACACATATCTTCAAGCATCAATTCAAATCTTCAAGCAAATAGAACCTGAAACATGTTAAGTTGAAAATGTTTTTGGGTCAACAAAAGTTGGTGAGAATTACATAGGTTTTTGATAATTGAATAAAAATGTTGTGCAATTCATGTGTCATGTCAATCTAGTCCATATGTGAGAACATACTAGAAATAAATCGAGTGCATAACCAACCCTGATGACTGTTATAATGTGGTACCTCCCATACGCTCATGGTTCACCTAAATTTGTTATACGATAACAAACACCCACGCTACCTTTGTAGGAGGCACGTATCCGGGTGGGATTGTCAGTCCAATAGATCTATCAATGTATACCGCCGGCTTGTACGGAGTTAATGATTATGCTAGAATGGTGCTTACTCTAATCATGCTCAAGACATAATGCAACATAGAAAACACATAGACACATTGATGATTGAATTGCATAAAATGATGTTGTAACATGTTTCACCCCAAAAATGGTGATAAATAGAAAATGGGCTATGTAAAACTCACCTTAGCAAAATGTTATGTCTCGTAAAAAAAATAGAATAATGTGTTGTGAATGTATGCGAGGCGAATCCCAAAGACTCAAAAACGTAGCTAGTCCAAATTGAAGAAAACGAAAAAGAAAGAATATCAAGCTTCCAATTCGCCAATTACAAGAGCTTATAATCAAAGCTTCAATTGTAGAAGTAATAGACTATAGAAGAAAGGTATGAGGGAAAGTTTAATCGGATTGAAACAATCGATTTAGAGGTGCAAAGTATAATGGGTCATAGGTGGGTTTTTATACTAGTTTTGGAGTCAATTAGCCATTAAAATTGGTCAACACCATAAAGTAAGGTTTTATGATGAATTGACTATTTGACTAAGACTTTGACTGTTTGACTAAGACTTTGACTAGGACTTTGACTATTTGACTCAAGGCTTTATTTAAAAAAAAAATCTTGTATGTGAAAAAAAAAAAAAATTTAGAATCATATTATTATTATTATTTATATACATTTATGTATGTATATAAGTTGTGAGTTAGGATAAATAAGGACTTAGGCACATTTGTATAATATTAAAGATAAAGGTGTAATAAAAATATATATATATATATATATATATATATATATATATATATATATATATATAAGGGCTTTTTATGTATTAAAATTTTGGGGAAAATTTTGCGATGTTACACGCCTCGCGGTATAAACCCCGTAGTGGAAATTTGAGGGTGTGACACAAGATGGGCACGAAATTCCCATTGTAGAAGATTTCAAAAACGTTTTCGATTTATGTTACATGAAGTTTTTAAAAACGATATAGAAAATACAAAACTATTGTAAAGATACGAACCGTCCCTTCTTAGGTCCGAATTGGGACGTGCCGACTCGGTGGAATTCAACTTTTACAATGTTCGAAAGTGTTTTGAAAGAAAAACTAACTTTACAACATTTTCATAATAGGCTTGCTAGGCGTGGTCGAGTTACGGAATTTCCTAATGAGGGTTGGGATTGTATTGAAAAACTTACGGAATTTCTTGAGGTTTTAAGAACACTACTCCAAAACTATCAGGGGTTTATTATCCAACTAGTAATGAAGCATTGCAAGAATTATATTTAATGATTCAAAAAATATATGATTTTGATGAAAAAAATGAATTGTTTGAGAAAATGATACCCCTAATGGTTGAAAATTTTCTAAAATATTTTGAAGAAATACCACATGTTTTTATGTGTGCATTGGCTTTAAGCCCGTACTTAAATGCTATGGGGGTTTATACTATAATCGATGAAATAAATATGGCTTTACGTTTTTATGTTACAAACCAAATTGGGCAACACACATGCAAAATACTTTTGATAAAGATTTCCAAGCATTTTATTGATACTTATTTAGAAAAATATGGTCCCAACTTACAAATGCAATTGGGATTAATGGGAGGGGAAGGAAGTCGTAGTAGCTCGAGTCGGGGTAACCTTAAAATTAATTTGTTTAATATTGTCAAAGACCAAACGGCTAAAAGACTAAGGGGTGAGGCCTCAAATAGCGAGCTTGCAAGGTATGAAGGCTCGGATTTTACGGTGACTTTCACCGCCACCGAATTTGAAAATTTTAATATGTTGGCTTGGTGGAAAGGAAAACAATCTGAATTTCCTATCCTTTCCGCTATAGCCCGTGATCTACTAAGTGTCCAAGCTTCTACGGTAGCTTCAGAATCGGCTTTTTCTCTTAGTGGCAGGGTGCTATCGATACGAAAAACAAAACTAAATACCGAATCGTTGGAGATGTGTATATGCTTAAAAGATCACTTGGATGCATTGGATCGAGTACAACATAAAACATCTCTTGAAGACCAAACCGAACTTGAACGAAGAATACATGACGAAGAGGTGGAAGAAGGACTAAGTGAACCCTTATCGGACGAAGAACTCGCATACGATGCTTCGATGCGCCAAAGTAGTTCAGACGAAGCTTAAAAAAATTGATTGTAATATTTTGAATTATGTTTCTATGTATTTCATTTTCCTAATTTCTTATTTCGAAAACCGAAAAAAAAATAATAAAAGTCGAATTTTTATGTTTATATTTTTTCTTATCGGCCTATTTTTTCTTCTAATTGTGCGCAAAAATAGATTAAGAACCAAAACCGAACCGAAATCGGTCTTATGAACCGACAAAACCGGGCCAAAATCGAACCGGTTTGGAACCGAAATCGGTTTGGCGAAGAACCGGTACTGTAGCGAACCGGTTGGAAACCGAAACCGGTTTGGCAAAAAAAACCGATTTGAACACCTCTAGGCAGAAGGCAGGCTAGGGAACCGGTTTTGTAAAAGGAAGCCGGTTTGTACACCTATAAGTAGGGCTGTTCACGAGCTGAGCCGATCCGAACGGAGCTTTGCTCGTGCTTGGGTCGTTTACAAACCGAACCGAGCAGAGCGGCTCATTTACAATCGAGCTGAAAATCGAACGAGCATTCTTCGAGCGCAAATTTTTCTATCGAGCGTTGTGCGAGAATCGAGCGGAGAGTAATATGGACAATCATAAAATTGGGATGTTTCCTTCGATGTTTGCGTTGTCGGATGAAAACTAAGGTCAAAATGTCTGATGATAACACTAATATTGAGATACCAGTGTCCAAGAATGAGGCTTAGGTTGAGGCTGGTGATGTGATGAGCATACGTTGTAGAACGGTTGTTGCATTGTGACGTAGGTGTGATATCAAGCGACAATTAGCGATGGACGACTAATAACATAAAGAAGTCAAGACTGTCACCTCATGACTTATGGTTTTACTATTAAATCCAGTGTTAATTTTTTTATTGAGTTAAGTGGGCTAGTTATATTTTGTTTTCATAAACTGAGTCAAATACAATAGAATGTTATATATAAAGCTATAAATTTATCTGTAAATTGTGTGCATATTATTATTAAATAAATAAAATTTTATTCGAGCCGAACCGAGCCGAGCGTACCTTTGCTCGTGCTTGGTTCATTTACAAACTAAACCGAGCCGATCGGCTCATATACAACCGAGCTTATAGCTTTGTTAAAAAATAACAATCTAAAAATATCTATACATATAATAAACCAAAGCCATTTTAATGACATGACATTCAAAGAGGGTATTCTCTTTATTGAGTGTGCCATGTGTCATCCCATGTGGCAAGACCTTTATTTTAGAAAAATAATAATTTAAAATTTAAAAACACAATTAGATTTTTATCTCTAATGTTTCCTCCCATAAATTTTAAACGTTAATATCTTTTATACACGAGATTTTTTAAAGAAAAAAATTACACCAAATTAACGAGCGTTTTATTATCTTTCCAACGAGTACCATAGTGCTATATAAAAAACGGAGAAAAAAAACGACTATTTTTTGTAACCCGACAGGTATTGTGTCAGGTTTGGAATTAGTTTAAAAAAAATTATAGGTTTGGGTCGGGCCTGGGATTAGGTGATACCCGACCCAATTACCTTTTTTTTATATTAGAATATGATAACTTATGGCAGAGATTTGTTTTAAAATAATAATAATAATAATCATTAATCATATATTGGCAAATCATTAATTATGTTGTCATATTAGATATTTTATTATGAGGGTGTTTGGGATTGCGTTTTGAATCTGATTGTTAGATTATTGCGTTTTGAAAACGCAAATAATCAGTTTTTAGTGTTTGGATTGCATTTTGAAAACGCAGATAATCAGTTTTTTAGGCTACCAAAACGCAATAATCTATAAGCAGCTCCACCCCTGCTTTTTCAAAACGCATAATCTGTTTTAAATAATCAATCCCAAACATATTTCAACCCGGTACGCTCTCCAACAGGTAATTGCTATGTTTTCTTTTTCTACCATATTCTGAAATAGCCCAAATCTTATTGTATGCAGTTAAAGACCTTTGACTGAATGTATTGGTGCTAAACAATCTATGTCCCCTTGAAGTGCTTGGGATCTTAATATTCTGTTTTAGGTGTTGATGTTGTAAAGTGAAATGGATCTTTTGGTATTTTTTTTAAAGTATCTAATGTAAGTTGATACATATATGCCATTTTTATAGTTTAGATACTTCTAATTTTATTCACTTTACTTAGATTTCTCAACCCGGGACGCTCCCAGGGTATAAGCTAGTATTAGAATAATACAAGAGAAAAAACATAAAAAGAAAAATGTTATAACCGAAACAAGAAATGGGTTTTCTTTTTGTTTCAATTTCTTGTACATCCTAATAATAGAATAATTATCCAAAATAATCAAATTCTTAATTTAAATAAGAAAAACAAAATCAGTAATAAAAACTAGCATGAAAGCCAAACGAGGGGCAGAATCCACACGACGATATATAGGTGTAGCTGAGAGACAGATGGCAAAGGCCTCCGCCTCTCTGTAGCGCTTTCTCTCTCTAGGTGTAGCTGAGTGTGAGACGATGAAGAATAAGGTGTAGGAACCCGTCTTTGTGTAAAGGCAAAGAAGAGGTAAAATAAACGATGGATGGACGCATGTATGTGAATATTAGAATAGGAGAATTAACAAAAAGCATAGATTTTATGAATCTGCATAGTATGTAAATATTAGAATCAGTACCATCCGTTCAATCTTATAATTTGTCTGTTTCTTTTATCCTTCATGATTTATAAATTTTAACATGGATATAGAGCATAACTTTACGATAAATATTGGACTATGCTTTGGTCTTCTTCGGACCCATGCTCCTTTTTTTCTAAACTACAGGTTCTACTGATCTATTGGTGGATAACTTGTGTTCCGCGATGTCGCGAGGAACACCTATCATATCAGATGGCTGCCACACAAAGACGTCCATATTCTTGATAAGCAGCTGCTTCAGGTGGACCCGGATGGAATCTGATATGGTTGGTCTAAGCACGATCGTTTGCTCCGAAAACTTTAGATTGAGCATCCATTTTTTCGGCTCCGTAGGCACGGTCGGCTTGGACACCTTCAGTGGCTTTGCTACTTATGTGGCGTGACATTATTTGTTACCTCTGATGAAGGCTACCCCGGTGCGGGGTAGATGCGTTGCTGTTGAACTTTGCTAGTCCATCTCTTCCCATCAGGACGTCGTGGGATGATGAGACTGGTAACACCATAAACTCACATTCTTTAATGCGGGAGTGCTTTCCGTTCATCCAGGTGATGGGGAAAGTGATCACTCCTTGTAGCATAATTGATTCATGAATGAACCCTGAGATGGGTTCAGAGACAGGGACGGTGCGGGTTATGTCTTCATCATCAAGATGGTTGAAGCACTATTCATACATGATGTCCACGCTGCTTCCCAGATCTAAGAACATGTACTGGGTGCGGTAGTGGCCAAAGACTCCCGTAATGATGAGCGGGGACGTGGAAGAAGCTCCGCCCTTGATAGTAGGTAGGATCACCTGTTGCTCTTTCCATGTTTCGTCCAACGCATCTGTGATAGGCCTCTTGTTTTTTGTCGGGTTGATTTCCCGCCCTTGATTATGTTGCACTGGTACCGCGGAATCCGGTCAGACTGCGGATGTGTTTGTTGGACCCCTCCCCATGGTCCCCGGCCTCATGACCACGGTCGTCGCGTTGGACGTTCTTCACAAAGTGACCTAACTGTTCAAATTTCAGGGCGGCCTCGATTTTCATTTTAAGACTGTAGCAATTATTTGTTTTTATGGTCGAAGTCATTGTGATAATCACAGTGCTTGCTTGTGTCTACATTCTTACGATTCCCTAAAGGTCGCGGCTCCTTGAAGTTGTGCTGCTTGGTTTCCAACACTTGAGATGGAGTCGTGGTCAGCGGAGTCCAGTCTTGATTTTTCTTTGAGCCCCCGCGTTGGTCGCGGGTGTGCTTCCCGCTGATCAAGTTACGCGCGTCCGGTTGGGAAGAGTACTTGCCTTCATCAGTTGAGCCGGAGATGCAGGACCACACTGATTGTTTATTCTTGTTTTTGTGGTTATTATTATTATGGTGACTAGACTGGTGTTGGCGGGCCTGGCGGAAAGATCGTTCAGACGACGCTTAGATCTTAGCCGCCTTGATAACTCCATCCCAGGATTCTAGGATTCAGTCCTTGCCCATAAGACACTTCATGAGGTCCTCACTATTGACCCCCTGTAAGAAACCTGTGCGCGTCAGCTCTTCGCCACCCTATTTGTAACGCCTCTCTGTTGTAGTGGGTGATGTAGTCTTCCACCGTTTCGTTGTCTCGATGTACAGATAGCAGGATGTGAGCCTTATCCTTCTTATGTTTTCTTTGGTGGGAGAAATGTAGCGAGAACTTTGCAAGGAGATCATCAAATTTGATGATTACACCTGCTGACAGATTGTCAAACCAGACTCGTGTTGCACCCGTGAGGGTTTGTGTGAAAAGATGGCACCAGACTTGCATGGGCCAGTTCTGGGTGTTAGCAGCGGTTTTGAAGTCACAAACATGATCATCAGGACCGCAAATGCCGTCATACTTCCCGATGCTGCTGGGAAGTTTGGCCTTTGTTGGAATGGGAGATAAGGCCACGCGTGCACAGAACTTGGAGTTCTTGGCGAGATCCTTTGGTCGATAAGGCTTGACCTGGTCGTCGTCATCTTTCGCGTATGCGCTGGACTCATAGTCGTCTTCTTCTTCTTCTGAGGTAGCGTAGCCCTGGCTATGTGTATTTCTACCATTGCCTCTGCTACGACTCCCTCGATGGTTGTCTTTCTGGGGACGGCTATTCGTCTCGTTCCTGCTGCTTGGCCCTTGACTTTGGTCGGTAGGACCCAAGTTAAGAGTTTTCTGGGTTTGCTTCTGAGCCATTCACATCATAATCTGGTGATAAAGAGCGGTGACACTCGCTTTTTCCCGGAAGAGCCACTCATTTGGATCCTCCAGGTCTTCTTCCTGGTTGGCTCCGTGGCCTCCGGGTCTCCGGTGGTCACTGGTTCCGGCCACCTGAGTGTGAGCCGTTCGATTGGTCACCTTGGTCACAGTTACTGGAGTTTCGCCCCTGGCACCCTTGTCATGATCATCTTTAATGAGGGGAGCACCGACGTCAAACTTTGGAAGGTCTCCGGTTGCCATTTTCTAGCTAAAAGATGGGTTGTTTGAGAGTCCTAGGTCACACGGATGGTGCCAATGAAGAAACAATAGTCTAACCTCTAATTAGGGAAGCAAAACCACGTTACTACAAGCTTAATCCATTGTTAGATGAACGACACGGTGAGTGGTGAGAGTGAGCGACCTGAAACAAACATAATAATCCGATTGGAGGCGAATGCTAGGAACTGAGATCGGAACCAACATACAGACACAAAAACGTAGTCGACCTTAGTGTGTTCTTCATGGTTTTCTGAATTGCCTATCTAATGAGGTGAAATCCTCCTTAAATATGTTCCACACGGGCCTCAACATTAACCTTTAACCTACCCATTAGGTCGAGGCCCACTTAAAGGCTTGCCACCACATCGGTCGAGTATTAGTTGAGGATAGGGTGTTATATTATTATATAAATCAAAGAGCGGGAATATACCGTTTTATCCTCGTGGCGTCATGCCATTGGTAGTCATGTGGAGCCTGGACGCGTGTCATCTGCCCGTTGGTTGCAGGTTTTACACACCATGATTGGCTAATTCTCTTTGTCAACTGTACCCTTGTCCCCCCTGCTGTTGTCCGTTAGTGGAGACCAATGCTGAGGTGGCCTCGTGTAGTGTCACAGCCCGCCTAGGCGGAAACACGGGAGTGCAACGATCGAAAGGTTTTCAAGCACAAGGTTCAAGCAATACACATTTATTCAAATTAGTGCCACCATAAAAGATGGAATTTGTCATGAATTTATTGAAAATTATCCATAGTGTGAGCACATGAATATTGTCTTATGGAAATTGGAAACATAACATTTTGAAGCTAACAAAAGCCATCAAAGTGATACCACGGTGTGCATGCTCGAACCCTTCCCTCAATCCTCTGTGGCCCTCCATTAGTTACCTGAAATACATGCATAAGGAGTTTTGTCAACAATAATGTTGGTGAGTCTATGGGTTTTGAATGTACTGTAAAATGAACGTGTCATCCGTGTTTGACCGATCATGAGCTAGCTAAGCAAATGATCACTGTGAGAACCATGAGTCCTGTAACCAAAGCTCTTGACTGTGGTTCCTCGTGTATTGTACGATAAAGACAATGTATGTATAGTAGAATACTAACACTCTATTGCATGTGGCCGGTTAGAGCGACTAACCAAGAGTGGGGGTGTCAACCCAATAGATCTATTAAAGTGTTCCATGGCTAAATGTTTAGCTAATGGTTACAGTGAACGATGTACGAGGACTAGTGAGCTCATGAACCAAAATGTCTCATGTTCCACATGGTAGTCATGCTAGAATGTACATACTCTTGAAAATGACACAAGTATTGATGCATGTATTTCCCCCAAAATGTAAAATAGTAAAATGGGGCCATAAAAAACTCACCTGTTTGAGTCGTGTGTGGTCTAGTGAGATAGTAGATGATCACCGTCCTGACAAATGATACCCTATGATCATTATGGACATGGTAAGTCATCCGGATGTTGTTTATCATACAAATTGTTCACCCGACACTTGTGGACCATTGTGTTTAGTGTGTTTCATTGTTCATGATACTCGTTAATGTTCTAACAAACATATAGTTTCCAAAACTTTGTTGTTTTGAAATGTAATGTCCATGGTGAACTATATTGGGCCCCACATGGGGTATTTGGGGCGTATGTTGGCATCAAATCACCATGTGTGGTTGTTTTTAAGAAAACATTGCTTAACATATGTTTAGAACCCTTTTCAAGTCCATTATAGAGTTAACACATGTTTCGGATCTTGTTACCATATGTTAGCTTATGGTGGCCGATTAGTTTTCATTGTGTAGAAGATATTTCCGATTAGTTAATGAATCAATTTAGCCGTTTCTAAGCTTATTTGATCCTTGTAGTGTTATTACATGATATATTTGTGAGTTTAGTAACATTTCAAGCCTTGATCACCATGTTGTTAGCCTTAGCTTTAAACTTAAGCCAAGTCAGCTTGTATTCGTGAAATCCGACCCATTACATGGTGATCCAAGTCGTGTATGGTTCCAAAAGTATAATTTGACTATTCGTGAATATAGCAAGACCGATTATAGTGATGTTAAGATAAGATTATATGAACAAACACTAGTATTAAGACAATGTGTATGTGTTTACGTGTCTAAGGTAACTAGGATCGAATAAAGAGGGTAAACTAGACTAGAATGTAGCTCGAGGACATGGGAGACTTACCTAGAGATGGATCGAAGGTTAGATAGTCTCCAAGAGTCCTCCAAGCTTCTTGCAAGGCTTCGGCTTGATGGTCCTTGGCCGATGGTTTTTTTAGAGAGTGTAAGGTGCTGTTTGTTTTTTCTGAGGCAAAAGGTCTGCAGTCTGCGGACCACATCTGCGGACATCTGTAGGAGAAGAGGTGGACCAAAGGTCTGCAGTCTGCAAGAGGAAGACTGTTTGTTTTTTAAAGTCTGTATAACACTATAACTTAAAACCATAACCATAACCATAACCATAATCCACCACAAATATCCACAAAATTATAAACAAAAAAAAACATCACATTACAAACACCACTTACGATTATATATATATATATATATATATATATATAATCTTTAATAATTGCAAACACACTAGGATCACCTAACAAACACCCCATTTGTCTTCCCAAATAATAAATACAAAGCATATTCTCTACACCTAACAAATAATTCTAGAGAGAGAAACAATTCTTCCTCTCTCATTCTCTGTAAAGAAATATTCGTATAGTGAGTTTCAAAGAGAAATCAACTTCTATCTTGAAGATGTGTGGTTTTGTTTTTTTTTTTTTTTTTTTTTGATAAAATAATAGAGAAAGATCAATTGAAGGTTCTTGGTGAAGAACACACTGCTAGAATGTTGGTGACCCGGATCGATTTCTGGCTTTACTACATTGGTTATTTTTCACAGGTATTATCGGGCTGTTTAATTGGCAGCGGTGGTGGAAGGGAGGAGGGGGAAGTGACGGCAGTGGTGGAGGGGAGGAGGGGGAAGTGACGGCGGTGGTGGAGGGAGGAGGGAGACGACTGTTCAGTGGTGAAGGGAGGAGGGAGGCCTTTGCGGTGGTGGAGTGGAGGTGGGGGAAATGGAGGGAGAAGGATGAGTATGAGGAGAAGGTGATCTGCTGTGTGTTTTGTTAAGAAGAGGCAAAAAGAGGTTGGATAACATCTGCCCCAAGAAGAGGAAGGGCAGAGGTAAGAAGAGCTTCTGACTTCTAAAAAACAAACACTCTGCCCGCCTCAAATGTCTGCCCGCGTCTGCGCGGCGCAGACATAAGAGGCTAGAAGCTCTTCTCACTAGAAAACAAACACCACCTAAGAGTTTGTGTGAAGTGATGGTGCAAGTGTTAAGCTTTCTCAAACCCTCTATTTATAGGGGATTGGCTCAAGTGTGGACAAAACAAAAGAGGTATGTGCATGCTCCTTGGATGAGGTAATGTTTAAGCAAACTAATCATAGGATCATGAAAGAAAGTGACTTATGATGGTTGTCTTTTCTTGATGTTGGCCGATTTTGGATAAGTATGGATACAAGGGGTGGGTTGACTCATTAGGGATATGTTGTAGAGGTTTGTTCTTTTCCTTATTTGGTGTAAGTTGACAACTTTCCTATCCTTCCACCCATGCCTACCTTCGGCCGAATACAAGACAAAGAAGTAGACAAGGATCTTAGGTGAAATGGATGGCTCCTCATGTTTCTTCCTTGAAGTTTGATTGGTGCATTGTTCCCAAGAAGTGTGCACATGTTATTCACTTGGAAAGGGACATGAGAGGAGGTTGGCGGCTACTAATAGGAGCATGTGGAAGGTTTGCTATCTTAGGTAAGGTTTGTGTAGTGTGTCTTTGAGTAGGTGATGTCATGATATCCAATCTCTTACAAGGTTTGAGCATGCTCTTGATGGTGACCTCTTGAGGTAGTTTTCGGCTGAAGCAATGTGGTGAGGATGAGACAAGAAGTGAACTTCTAGATGAGGGTGATAGTTCATAGGAGGGTGAGTTGTCATGCTTATAATTTGTCTTCTTCTTGTTCTTTCTTGGTGGCCGTGAGGTGTGAAGCAAAAAGGGGTATATGTGGTTGACTAGTGGTGTGGTGAGTATATACTAATTTGGTGCAATCTAGGTGTTAGGAGTGTGTGTCTATATGTTAAGTGGTGAGCATAGGTGTGTGTATATATATAATGCCGTATGTATGTGTGTATGTACACATGTGGGCATAACTTATGTAGCTCTAAGACAATTAGCTTGGTTATGATTCATTACTTTAACACGTTATGTTGAATAAATCGGCATATTCATGTTAATTGTGTTGTGATTGTTCGTTGTATAGCCTCTGGTATACCTCTGATATAGGAATATCATCCGGTCTCATAAGAGGTTGTTAAATTCCATGCCTCTTGATGACGACATTAACATGTATTTAGTTTCACATGTGTCATGGGTTTGTTGAATGATTTCCCATGATGATCCTTGTGTTCACAATCGTGTGTTAGATGTGCATTAGCATCTGTTAGAGGGCCTAACCTCTTGTAATGCTTGTTTTGATGGTGTGTCCAGGTGTTATATGACTAAACAAGTGCATTATGTTGAGTTTTCTGTTTATCTCATGTTCTACTAGCCTGGGGGGTATAATGTATGAAAATTGTCTAAATATGCACATATAATGATGTCATAACTGAAACGTGTACGGACGTTGACCTGTTACGTTGACTGTTGTCACATTCTCCCCTTGTTTTGGGAATTTCGTCCGCGAAATCGAGATTCCCTACTAGTGTTAGTAGTCTTAGGGAAAATAGCTGGGTACTTGTGTCTCATTTGGTCTTCGCGTTCCCATGTAAATTCGGGACCACGCTTTGCATTCCATATGACTTTCACAAGTTTAGTACGGCTCCTTCTCAATTTTTGGACTTTCCAATCTGTCACCTCGATTGGATTCTCGACGAAGTGGAGCTGATTATAGATGTGAATCTCTTCGGGAGGAATGATCAAAGATTCGTCGGATAGACATTTCTTTAAATTGGATACGTGGAATGTGTCATGAACACTACTCAGCTCTTCGGGTAGCTTGAGTTTGTATGCCACGGGATCAGCTCTAGAAAGTATCTTGAATGGACCAATGTGTCGGGGGTTGAGTTTCCCACGTTTGCCAAACCGTGGTACACCTTTCAAGGGTGAGACTTTTAAGAGTACTTTATCGCCAACTTGAAACTCGAGTGGTTTACGACGGCGATCAGCGTAGCTCTTTTGACGATCTCGAGCTGCTTTCAAGCGATCACGGATCTGGAAGATCTTATCGGTGGTCTCCTGAATGAGCTCGGGGCCAGTCAAATATTTGTCTCCAACTTCTGCCCAACACAGAGGAGATCTACACTTGCGTCCATACAAGGCTTCGAAGGGGGCAGCCTTGATACTGGTGTGGTAACTGTTATTGTAGGAGAATTCAACCAATGGTAGGTGTGAATCCTAGTTTCCACCGAAATTGATTTCGCACACCTGAAGCATGTCCTCCAATGTCTGGATTCTGCGTTCACTTTGGCCATCTGTTTGTAGATGGTAGGCTGTGCTCATGTCTAAGCGAGAGCCTAGTGCGTCCATCAGTGTTTGCCAGAATCGGGAGGTAAATCGACTGTCTCGGTCGGAAATGATTGAAACAGGCACCCCATGCCTAGTTACAATTTCCTTGATGTACAACTTGGCAAGTTTCTCCAACTTGTCGGTTTCCTTAATCGGTAAGAAATGCGCGGATTTAGTCAACCTGTCAACAATGACCCAAATTGTATCGTGACCACTAGACGTCTTAGGTAGCTTGGTGATGAAATGTCACACCCTCAAATTTCCACCTGCGGAGTTCTACCGCGAGGCGTGTGACATACCAGGATCCAAGTCAACGGTCACAATAAACGACGTCTAAATGTAAAAGCATACGTAACAAAAACCATGCATAAGTTTAAAACCGACATACAATGGTGCGGAAGCATTTAAAGTTTACAAAAGTCATGCATAAATAAAACATAAGTTCAAAAGTTCATAATCCCAAAACGTGCAGATGAGACCCTAGACGCGAGACGACTCCAGTGCGACCACGTGCGCCTATCCATATGCTGCTACCTTAGCGACCTGAGAAAACATGCTAAAAGAGTCAACATATAATGCTGGTGAGTTCACAGGTTTTAATTAAATGTTTACAGTGATCCTTCAAATGTGTTACCATCACAATTACTACTATGCTTTATAAGAACGCCAAACCAGGCGCAGAATAAGATACTCATACGGGTGAAACCATTGCTGACTAAGCCGAGTGTTACCCTTAATTCCTATGGGCTATCGTCATCGCCGGTAGACCTTGTTTTGTTTAGAGACAATATGCACCCGCACGGCCTCCAGCCGTCGAGTGGGGCTTGTCAGTTCCCAATAGCGCTATCCACATTTCCCCGCCATACGCCCATGTTAGTGGTTTCTAAGGGATTTTTGATGAACCGTATAGTAAGATAAGTAAGCCATAGTATAACGTGATAACAAGTCATAAGTCATAAGATAGTTTGTAAGCATGTTTCTCACCCCGAAAACAAAAACTGTAAAATGTGGGGCCGTGAACTCACCTTAGGTTGCGTATTCCGTTTAAGAGTAAACCGTATGCGTGATATGAGTAAACCGTCTGTAAGATATGATAACCCCAACTATTGGCGACCTATCATAAGATATGTGTCAAGTTAGACTAATAACCCATCGGGTTCATTAGTCCCTAAGTCCAGTCCATGACCATTATGTGTCCGAAAAGTATGTTTAACCGACAACCAGACAACGTAAGACAAGACTCGACATCCCATTGGTGACCCGACATTCCACGTGTTAGGTAAATACAAGACATCATGCCACATATGCAATTAAACACTTAATACGCGCAACAGTTCACCTAGTCTAGCATAATATCCGATTAACGCATAAACAGGTCCGAATACGTGTTACCAAGTCATTGGGTGAATCCCGGGGTTCCTATCATGTTCCTAGGCGTCAAATCATGTTCCGGGATGTTAAAATATACATACTGCAGCATTACACGCGATTAGGAGTCAAACTAGCGAATAGGATTGTAATCACTAGTAGTATAGGGGAATAGGATTGTATTCGCTAGTAGTATAGGGGAATAGGATTGTATTCGCTAGTAGTATAGGGGAATAGGATTGTATTCGCTAGTAGTATAGGGGAATAGGATTGTATTCGCTAGTAGTATAGGGGAATAGGATTGTATTCGCTAGTAGTATAGGGGAATAGGCCTCTACTCGCCTATATATAAGCGAATAGGGCTTGTACTCGCCTATACATCAGGCATTTAGGGGCCTACTCGCCTAAAGCCTCATGCGAGTAGGTTCCTACTCGCCTATACTGTTCTGTAGTGCAATTTCGCGCGCCGAACACTCCAAATCTGATCTGAAACATGTAGGAACATCCAATAATCATCCTAACACATTAACAAACATATTTCAAGCAAAACCCCTAAGTTTTCATCATTCTAACAGTTCCGAATGCGAGCGTTTTCCCAAAATGGCAACTTAGCATGTAAACATCACATCAACATGCAAGAACTTACCCTAAATAGCAAATATTCAGATTTAACCACATAATCACGTTGTCCGATAGCATCCTACTGTTCTAGCATCATCCTAGAGCAAACCCTAACATCATTCAATCAACAACACACCTCATAACATTCTTAATCATCTAAAATCCTTCAAATGGGTCAAAATATCAAATATCAACAATACACCACCAAAACCATCCAAACTCCTAGGACATCATCATACTAACTTATCTCAGCAATAAACATCAAAATAACATAAGAACAACCATGATTCAATCCTAAAAATCCTACCTTTAAACATATATAACACATATAACACATGTAAAGGTGTGGGTTTGTTTAAAAACGGTTTTAAATGGATTTTCAAAGATAAAAACATTTATAAGTCAGGTCTGGACGTTTAGGGAGCAAAACATAATCATTTAAAGGTTTGGGTTTGAAGAACACACCTTGTAATCAAGAGGTGATGATGGAATAAGCTTGGAAATGGTGATTTTGATGCAAAAACGGGTTCTAGAGGGTGTGTGGGTGTTGGGTTATGTTATGGGACGGCTAGGGTTGCACAAATGATGTTTTGGAGGTCAAGGGTGGTATTTATAGGCGTTTTTGGTCGTCCAGCCCGTATCATGCGAGTGTGCAGGTTTTATACGCGAGTAGGGTGCCTATTCGCATGACTGTATAGGCGATTAGCCCTACTCGCCTATAGGCATCCTGCTACTCGCCCCTTTAACATGCGATTAGGCTATCCCATTAAGCCTAATCGCCTATAGCCCCACAGTTGGTGTGTTTTGCGCGTTAAACCCCGTTTTAACACATGTTAGCACATATTCACATACCGACAAGTCACATAATGATTGTAAACATATAATACATGATAAATAACACGTTCCCGCCCGATCACCAATTCCCGGGACCCGAGACTTGCGTATGTTAAAACCCTAATGATGTGCGACTCGACTCGACCGACCATGTTATGTGTAACGTATGCGCGACTCGCTAAGGTAGACTTACTAAGTTTTCAAAAGTTAGTTACCGAAAGTTGCCGGGTGTCACATCATCCCCCCGTTGAAAGAATTTTCGTCCCGAAAATTTCCCGAAGTCGAGGAGGAAAAACAAATAAGAGGAAAAATTTTCCGGGTCGTCACATCATCCCCCTGTTGAAAGGAATCTCGTCCCGAGATTCTTTCGGCTTCAACAGTAATGAGTGTCGACCTCTGCGCCCAAGTAACGTATCCCCAAAATACAACAAGTGAAGGTCATGAATCAAATGTGCCAGTAATAACCGGGAAACCCCCGATGAAAGCCTACTGGAGCCTACTGTGATCGGTATAACTAACCCACTGGTACCGTCCTAGTAGCATCCCCAAAGGACCCTCATCAACCCAAAGAATGAGAAACAGAGACCAAACCACAAAGAAAACACTCGAGACACGAACGCACAACAATGCGGATAAAAGTATGACCAAGCGTAACAAGAGATAAGAGAGAATACGTACGGGTAACAGTGTCTGGGTCCGCCTGGTTCTCCCTAGCACCAATCACATAAGCATGAGCACGAGTCCACCGGCCACCGCCTTCCTTGTCCCCATCCTTCCCTGTAGTCTCTGTGCCCCCCTGAGTCAACTTGGGACAGCTTCGCTTGAAGTGCCCCGCTTCCCCACAATGGAAGCAACCCTGGTTCCCCTGTGGAGCAGGGGTAGTAACAACAGCAGTCTGAGTCGTCCCGGAAAAGTTGACCCTACAATTCTTGGCAAGATGCCCTGTCTTCTGACAACGCTCACAGCGAAAGCTCTCACAAGTACCAAAGTGATGAAACCCACAACGTCCACACTTAGGGCTTTTCCCAGCATAGCCCCCCTGTTTCTGGTCCGATGCTGACCCAGAAGCTTCAGTCTTCTTCGCTGCCGGTTGTCGCTGAGTCCCCGATGAACCCTTATCCACGCTTTCCCACTTCCTCTTGTTCTCAGCCGGCGCCTTCACAGATGAGCCCCTAGGAGGCAAGACACCCTCAGCAATCTTCAAGTTGGTCATCTTAGTAGCTGACCGCACAGCCTCTGACATAGTAGTAGGATCCCTAGCAGACACCAATCCCGCAATCTCCGGCACCAAACCCGCAAGATACTGCTCTATCCTCCTATACTCCGGTGTAGACAAACCTGGACACATCACAGCTAGCTCGTTGTGCCTGATCGTGTACTCCTCAACCTCAGAACCAACCATCTTAAGATTCCCATATTCCTGTTCCAACCTCTTAATCTCCTCACGCGGGCAATACTCCTCCTTCAACCTACGCACAAAATCCGCCCAAGGCATGGCGTTGGCCTCCCCAAGACCAAGTGTCTGTGTGACGCAGTTCCACCACGTCAGAGCGGCTCCTACAAAAGTCCCCGAAGCAAACTTCACCCAATCCACCGCTGGAGTCTCACATAAAGCAAATACCGACTCCGTCTTCTCCAACCACCTGAGTAACTCCACAGCTCCCTCCGTACCCTGGAAGCTGAGAGGCTGACAATCCTTAAACCGCTTGTAGGCAACACCTGCCTGAACTGGAGGAGCAGCAGCACCCATGAAAGTCTGCTGGGCTGCCTGAAAAGCAGCTAGTGCAACGCCCAACTGTTGCTGCATCATCTCATTGAGCTCATCATACGTCATAGTGACGTTACCACCACCTCTACCCCCACCACGGCGTCCACCTCCGCCACCACGGCGTCCACCTGTACGTCCACCAGCGCGACCAGACATGCTCTGCCAAAACATGAGACGAGACACTCAGTACCACAAACAAACCAAGCTACAAGTGACCAACGAATTCAGAATACGGTTACAGCATGACCGTTAGTCCGAACACAAAGTCCACCAAGATTTTCATGCATTTCGATTTATGGTTTCGTGTGCACCCGAAATAACAAATCGCTCTACATGGTCCCCAAGGCGTGCTCCGAGCCAGAACTTCAAGTCACCCGATAACCGCATCCCAGAATGATATAACTAACTCAAAAGATCGATAAGTAAGTCCCCTCGGCTGTAACCCAGAGATGAAAATAAAATGAAGCTAAAAAATAGCCAAGAATGAGATAAGTAATGTGACACTGTATGGTAAGGAGACCGACACCCCGACAAGGTTAGTATGTTTACCCAAAAGACACGACTCAAATGTATGTGACCGTCTAGTGTGTGCGACTCGGCTATAGTCTAGACTCTACATGCAGTCCTAGTTCACTATAACCATTGGCTCTGATACCAATCTGTCACACCCTCAAATTTCCACCTGCGGAGTTCTACCGCGAGGCGTGTGACATACCAGGATCCAAGTCAACGGTCACAATAAACGACGTCTAAATGTAAAAGCATACGTAACAAAAACCATGCATAAGTTTAAAACCGACATACAATGGTGCGGAAGCATTTAAAGTTTACAAAAGTCATGCATAAATAAAACATAAGTTCAAAAGTTCATAATCCCATAACGTGCAGATGAGACCCTAGACGCGAGACGACTCCAGTGCGACCACGTGCGCCTATCCATATGCTGCTACCTTAGCGACCTGAGAAAACATGCTAAAAGAGTCAACATATAATGCTGGTGAGTTCACAGGTTTTAATTAAATGTTTACAGTGATCCTTCAAATGTGTTACCATCACAATTACTACTATGCTTTATAAGAACGCCAAACCAGGCGCAGAATAAGATACTCATACGGGTGAAACCATTGCTGACTAAGCCGAGTGTTACCCTTAATTCCTATGGGCTACCGTCATCGCCGGTAGACCTTGTTTTGTTTAGAGACAATATGCACCCGCACGGCCTCCAGCCGTCGAGTGGGGCTTGTCAGTTCCCAATAGCGCTATCCACATTTCCCCGCCATACGCCCATGTTAGTGGTTTCTAAGGGATTTTCGATGAACCGTATAGTAAGATAAGTAAGCCATAGTATAACGTGATAACAAGTCATAAGTCATAAGATAGTTTGTAAGCATGTTTCTCACCCCGAAAACAAAAACTGTAAAATGTGGGGCCGTGAACTCACCTTAGGTTGCGTATTCCGTTTAAGAGTAAACCGTATGCGTGATATGAGTAAACCGTCTGTAAGATATGATAACCCCAACTATTGGCGACCTATCATAAGATATGTGTCAAGTTAGACTAATAACCCATCGGGTTCATTAGTCCCTAAGTCCAGTCCATGACCATTATGTGTCCGAAAAGTATGTTTAACCGACAACCAGACAACGTAAGACAAGACTCGACATCCCATTGGTGACCCGACATTCCACGTGTTAGGTAAATACAAGACATCATGCCACATATGCAATTAAACACTTAATACGCGCAACAGTTCACCTAGTCTAGCATAATATCCGATTAACGCATAAACAGGTCCGAATACGTGTTACCAAGTCATTGGGTGAATCTCGGGGTTCCTATCATGTTCCTAGGCGTCAAATCATGTTCCGGGATGTTAAAATATACATACTGCAGCATTACACGCGATTAGGAGTCAAACTAGCGAATAGGATTGTAATCACTAGTAGTATAGGGGAATAGGATTGTATTCGCTAGTAGTATAGGGGAATAGGATTGTATTCGCTAGTAGTATAGGGGAATAGGATTGTATTCGCTAGTAGTATAGGGGAATAGGATTGTATTCGCTAGTAGTATAGGGGAATAGGATTGTATTCGCTAGTAGTATAGGGGAATAGGCCTCTACTCGCCTATATATAAGCGAATAGGGCTTGTACTCGCCTATACATCAGGCATTTAGGGGCCTACTCGCCTAAAGCCTCATGCGAGTAGGTTCCTACTCGCCTATACTGTTCTGTAGTGCAATTTCGCGCGCCGAACACTCCAAATCTGATCTGAAACATGTAGGAACATCCAATAATCATCCTAACACATTAACAAACATATTTCAAGCAAAACCCCTAAGTTTTCATCATTCTAACAGTTCCGAATGCGAGCGTTTTCCCAAAATGGCAACTTAGCATGTAAACATCACATCAACATGCAAGAACTTACCCTAAATAGCAAATATTCAGATTTAACCACATAATCACGTTGTCCGATAGCATCCTACTGTTCTAGCATCATCCTAGAGCAAACCCTAACATCATTCAATCAACAACACACCTCATAACATTCTTAATCATCTAAAATCCTTCAAATGGGTCAAAATATCAAATATCAACAATACACCACCAAAACCATCCAAACTCCTAGGACATCATCATACTAACTTATCTCAGCAATAAATATCAAATATCAACAATAACACATGTAAAGGTGTGGGTTTGTTTAAAAACGGTTTTAAATGGATTTTCAAAGATAAAAACATTTATAAGTCAGGTCTGGACGTTTAGGGAGCAAAACATAATCATTTAAAGGTTTGGGTTTGAAGAACACACCTTGTAATCAAGAGGTGATGATGGAATAAGCTTGGAAATGGTGATTTTGATGCAAAAACGGGTTCCAGAGGGTGTGTGGGTGTTGGGTTATGTTATGGGACGGCTAGGGTTGCACAAATGATGTTTTGGAGGTCAAGGGTGGTATTTATAGGCGTTTTTGGTCGTCCAGCCCGTATCATGCGAGTGTGCAGGTTTTATACGCGAGTAGGGTGCCTATTCGCATGACTGTATAGGCGATTAGCCCTACTCGCCTATAGGCATCCTGCTACTCGCCCCTTTAACATGCGATTAGGCTATCCCATTAAGCCTAATCGCCTATAGCCCCACAGTTGGTGTGTTTTGCGCGTTAAACCCCGTTTTAACACATGTTAGCACATATTCACATACCGACAAGTCACATAATGATTGTAAACATATAATACATGATAAATAACACGTTCCCGCCCGATCACCAATTCCCGGGACCCGAGACTTGCGTATGTTAAAACCCTAATGATGTGCGACTCGACTCGACCGACCATGTTATGTGTAACGTATGCGCGACTCGCTAAGGTAGACTTACTAAGTTTTCAAAAGTTAGTTACCGAAAGTTGCCGGGTGTAATCCATGGAAATTTGTTCCCATTTCCAAACCGGAATGTCTGGTTGCTGGAGCAGACCAGATGGTCTTTGATACTCAGCCTTGACCTTTGAACACATAAGGCATCGGCTGACATATGTGGCGATTTCACCTTTTAGATTGGGCCACCAGTAAAGTTCCTTTACGTCTTTGTACATCTTGTCAGCACCAGGATGTACGGATTATCTAGACCTGTGAGCTTCCTCCAAGATTAGATTACGTAAGTCACCGAAACGTGGCACCCAAATCCGATTGGCGAAATATACTGTGTCGTCAGATTTTGGCTCCAATAGACTAACTATCTTAAATAACGACTCGTTCTTAAGATTTTCACTTTTCAGAGCTTTTTGTTGAGCGTCGTGAATACGGATCGTGAGATTTTATGGATGGTTAGACCTAGTGCACGCACACGTAGGGTCTTAACTCGTTCCTTCCGGCTTAATGCGTCAGTCACAACGTTGGCTTTTCCCGGATGGTATTTAATCTCACAATTGTAATCGTTCAATAGTTCAACCCATTTGCTTTGCCGCATGTTCAACTCCTTCTAGTTGAAGATGTGCTGTAAGCTCTTATGATCGGGAAGATGGTGCACTTGGTACCGTAAAGGTAGTGCCTCCAAATCTTAAGTGCAAAGATTACTGCACCCAACTCTAGGTCATGAGTAGTGTAATTCTTTTAATGAATTTTGAGTTGCCGAGATGCATAGGCTATGACCTTATTCCTTTGCATGAGTACGCATCCAAGACCTTGATGCGAAGCATCGCAGTAAACTACAAAGTCATCAGTGCCTTCGGGAAGGGAAAGAATTGGTGCACTGCACAGACAGTCATTCAATACTTGGAACACATTCTCCTGTCTGATTCCCCAATCGAACTTCTTGTCTTTTTGCGTCAAGACAGTCAATGGTTAGGCAATCTTAGAGAAATTCTCAATGAATCGTCGGTAATAACCGGCTAATCCTAAAAATTGTCGCACTTCAGTCGGTGTCTTGGGTACAACCCAGAACTCGCATTTCGAGAATTTGGCGTATAGTTTCTCGCTATTGAGCAACTCCAACACCAATCGTAGATGTCGCTCGTGCTCTTCTTGAGTTGGTGAATAGATCAAGATGTCGTTGATGAAGACAATGACGAATTTGTCCAAGTAGGGTTTGCAGACACAATTTATGAGGTCCATGAAAACTGCCAGAGCATTCGTTAATCCGAATGGCATAACTAGGAATTCGTAATGCCCATAACGAGTTCGAAATTCAGTTTTCGGGATATCGTCCTCCTGGATTTGTAGCTGATGATATCCTGACCGTAGATCGATCTTTGAGTAGTAGCTGGATCCCCGCAGTTAATCGAACAGGTCGTCGATCCTTGGTAACGGGTACTTGTTCTTGATCGTCAGTTTGTTCAGCTCTCGGTAGTTGATGCACATACGGAAACTCCCGTCTTTCTTCTTCACGAACAGGATAGGTGCTCCCCACGGGGAAGAACTCGGACGAATGAAACCTTTGTCTAGCAACTCCTGAAGTTGATTGGACAGTTCCTGCATCTCGGATGGCGCTAAGCGATACGGTGTGCGGGCTACTGGGACAGCTCCCGGAACAAGATCAATGCGAAACTCGACTTGTCGTGGTGGTGGGAGGCCTGGCAAGTCTTCTGGAAAGACTTCGGGATAATCTCGCACCACTGGGATGTCCACTAGTTTCCGATCTTTAGATTTTTGTTCAACGACATGTGCCAGGAATGCGACACAACCTTTCCTTAATCATTTTTGGGCCGTAATGCAGGATATGACTCGAAGAGTGGGTAAACCCTGACTTCCTCGAATCATTAAGGTTTCACCATTTGACAAGGGGATTCGTACCAACTTCTCGTGACAGACGATCTCTGCACGATGTTTGGACAACCAATCCATGCCAATGACGATATCGAAACTACCCAATTGGATAGGCAGTAAGTCGATACTGAATTCGTGGTCGTCGAGTACCAGAATATAATCCTTAACAATCTCACCGGACAAGATTAATTTACCGTTAGCTAGTTCTATGGTGAATGGTGTGTCCAAACTACTAGATTCTAATCCTAGGTATTTCTTAAAGTTGGTGGACATGAAGCTAAAATCTGCGCCGGAATCGAAGTGTATTGATGCGAAATGATTGTTAAGGAGAAACGTACCCGTAACTACGTTAGGATCATCTCGTGCTTCGTTGACTCCTAACACAAATGCTCTACCACGGGCTTGATCCTTGGCCTTGGGACAGTCCTTTCGGAAATTTCCTGTTGCACCACACTCGAAACACTCGTTTCTAGCAGGAGGAGTGTTGGTGGTTTTGGCCCTGCAGTTAGCGGTGGAATGACCACGACGGTTACAGTTCCTACACAGAATGCTGTCGCAGGTACCTATGTGATGGTAGCTGCATTTGCTGCAGTGAGGATGAGGTCCGCTGTACTTGCGTTTGGGTTCCTCAGCAGCAGTGGCAGCAAAAACTTTCACAGCGTCCTGCGGTCGGTGAGAGGAGTGCTTGCTCTTCCGGTTGTCGGAACGTTTGCACTTGTTCCCGGAACTCTCACTGATAACTGTTACCTTCTGGGTCAGCGATCCCATACGTACCGCGTCGTCGGTCAAACTTTGAGCTAGGGTAACCGCAGCCTGGATGGTGGAGGGTGCCGATGCAGTGACCATACTGCGGATCTTTGGGGACAGACCCCAGATATACCTCTCGACTTTCTTGTACTCAGGTGTGACCATGTGTGGGACCAGTCGAGAGAGTTTGTGAAAGCGAGTGGTATATGTAGTCACATTTGCATCCACCATTACAAGGTTCTAGAACTCGGTTTCCAGCTTTTGTAGTTCGCTTCGAGGACAGTACTTGTCAATGAGCATTGTTTTGAGATCGGCCCAGGCAAGACTGTATGCCGTTTCTCTGCCCAGGGTTTGTACTTGCAGATTCCACCAAGTGAGGGCTTCATCCTGAAAGGTACAGGTTGAGTATTTTACCTTTTGATCCTCGGAGCAACCACTAATGTCGAGGACTGATTCGGTTTTCTCTATCCATCGGACAATTCCTACAGCGCCTTCATTACCACGAAAGTTCCATGGTTTGCATGCCATGAAGGTTTTGTATGAACAGCCGTGACTAGAGTTTTCAACCTCGTGGTCTGTTTCGCTTCGGCGACGCCCGGTACCTCCAGATCCTCTGAGTCAGCCCGGGCTGCATCGTGTCGAGCAATTGCCTCGGCAATTACCCTGGCCAACTCGGCGGGTGTGGACGGTAGTGGCTCGCTTTCGGTCGTTCGTGTGGAATGTCAGGTCTGCATAAATAAAAGATGGAACACAACAAACATGAGTATAATATATAAACATACCATAACCAACATAGTCACATAAATCAACCCATACATCATGTCATCATATCATTTCATAATATCTCAAAAGGAGTTAGGTTTTTAATACAAAACAGGCGGGTGAACCGCAATTAGTTTTTAGATCATAACATCCATAGTCACAAATATCATAAGTCAAACATATGCATAATTATCATAAACCATAATCTAAGAAGGGGGTGGGAAAACAGTAGCAAGAGAGATAACAACCTCCCTCATATGCTTATCCGTCTCCATCGCCCTACGCTCTAACATCTCTACTCGTCTACCCATCTCCGATCGCTCTACTATGGCCGCTAGTCTCCCCCGCTCAGCCTCTTCTAAATGATCCTCAAGCTCCCGGACTCGACCCTCCAAATCCACCAGCTGGACGTCATGAGAGATACTAACGCTGCGCTCGGAGCGGAGGGGTCTCCCTGATGAGCCTCCCAAGCTCATGGTCTCGAGGTCATCCTCCTCGTCTCGGTGCGCAAGGTCATCCTCCTCGTCCCAAGCTCATGGTCTCGAGGTCATCCTCCTCGTCTCGGTGCGCAAGGTCGCTGGTAAGACTAGGTAGGTAAGGCCGTTGGCTAGGGATATAGGCTCAGGAATGGCCGGCTGGACGGGCTCGAAAGCAGGGACAAGGTCAGTAGGGATAATCGGGGTCCTAGCAGGTATAGCTATCACTAAGGTCGGTCGAGTCCTCTTGCGAGGAGTACACTTAGTGACTAAACGTCTCGAAGTGTCTAAGCGTAAATAGGGGTTTAGACTGGCCGGTGGAGATGAGACAGTAAGGGTGACAGAAGGATGGGGGTCAGAGACAGCTAGGGGTGGAGTGTCATCGTCCGCCTCGTCGTAGGAAGTACGTCTCTGAACAGGAGATGAGTCAATGTCCATCTCAGACTCGGAGATCCACCCATTATGATGGGACTCGGGGGATGGCTGGGTGAGAGGTAAGTCATCCTCCTGGGGATCATCTACTAAGTAATTTGGCTCTGACTCGGGTGAAGAAACGAGATCGACAGTAATGACCATGTTTCCTGTCACAGCATGCACATATATGTAAACAATCATATGCGTAAATAAATAAACCATGGTACCCGTATGTCTTCGTGGAGCGGCTTGAGGTTTGAGGGTGCATGGCGAGACTTTGTGGCACTTTGTGAAACAAAAATACTTTAAGTTATAGTTGACTCAAAAGAATCCTAGTTCGCTATAACCTCGTGCTCTGATACAAATCTGTCACACCCCGCCTAGGCGGAAACACGGGAGTGCAACGATCGAAAGGTTTTCAAGCACAAGGTTCAAGCAATACACATTTATTCAAATTAGTACCACCATAAAAGATGGAATTTGTCATGAATTTATTGAAAATTATCCATAGTGTGAGCACATGAACATTGTCTTATGGAAATTGGAAACATAACATTTTGAAGCTGACAAAAGCCATCAAAGTGATACCATGGTGTGCATGCTCGAACCCTTCCCTCAATCCTCTGTGGCCCTCCATTAGTAACCTGAAACACATGCATAAGGAGTTTTGTCAACAATAATGTTGATGAGTCTATGGGTTTTGAATGTACTGTAAAATGAACGTGTCATCCGTGTTTGACCGATCATGAGCTAGCTAAGCAAATGATCACTGTGAGAACCATGAGTCTTGTAACCAAACCTCTTGACTGTGGTGCCTTGTGTATTGTACACTAAAGGCAATGTATGTATAGTAGAATACTAACACTCTCTTGCATGTGGCCGGTTAGAGCGACTAACCAAGAGTGGGGGTGTCAACCCAATAGATCTATTAAAGTGTTCCATGGCTAAATGTTTAGCTAATGGTTACAGTGAACGATGTACGAGGACTAGTGAGCTCATGAACCAAAATGTCTCATGTTCCACATGGTAGTCATGCTAGAATGTACACACGCTTGAAAATGACACAATTATTGATGCATGTATTTCCCCCAAAATGTAAAATAGTAAAATGGGGCCATAGAAAACTCACTTGTTTGAGTCGTGTGTGGTCTAGTGAGCTAGTAGATGATCACCGTTCTGACAAATGATACCCTATGATCATTATGGACATGGTAAGTCATCCGGATGTTGTTTATCATACAAATTGTTCACCCGACACTTGTGGACCATTGTGTTTAGTGTGTTTCATTATTCATGATACTCGTTAATGTTCTAACAAACATATAGTTTCCAAAACTTTGTTGTTTTGAAATGTAATGTCCATGGTGAACTATATTGGGCCCCACATGGGGTATTTGGGCCGTATGTTGGCATCAAATCACCATGTGTGGTTGGTTTTTGAGAAAACACTTCTTAACATATGTTTAGAACCCTTTTCAAGTCCATTATAAAGTTAACACATGTTTCGGCTCTTGTTACCATATGTTAGCTTATGGTGGCCGATTAGTTTTCATTGTGTAGAAGATATTTCCGATTAGTTAATGAATCAATTTAGTCGTTTCTAAGCTTATTCGAGCCTTGTAGTGTTATCACATGATATATTTGTGAGTTTAGTAACATTTCAAGCCTTGATCACCATGTTGTTAGCCTTAGCTTTAAACTTAAGCCAAGTGAGCTTGTACTCGTGAAATCCGGCCCATTACATAGTGATCCAAGTCATGTATGGTTCCAAAAGTATAATTTGACTACTCGTGAATATAGCAAGACCGATTATAGTGATGTTAAGATAAGATTATATGAACAAACACAAGTATTAAGACAATGTGTATGTGTTTACGTGTCTAAGGTAACTAGGATCGATTAAAGAGGGTAAACTAGACTAGAATGTAGCTCGAGGACATGGGAGACTTTCCTAGAGATGGATCGAAGGTTGGATAGTCTCCAAGACTCCTCCAAGCTTCTTGCAAGGCTTCGGCTTGATGTTCCTTGGTCGATGGTTTTGTTAGAGAGTGTAAGAGTTTGTGTGAAGTGATGGTGCAAGTGTTAAGCTTTCTCAAACCCTCTATTTATAGGGGATCGGCTCAAGTGTGGACAAAACAAAAGAGGTGTGTGCATGCTCCTTGGATGAGGTAATGTTTAAGCAAACTAATCATAGGATCATGAAAGAAAGTGACTTATGATGGTTGTCTTTTCTTGATGTTGGTCGATTTTGGATAAGTATGGATACAAGGGGGTGGGTTGACTCATTAGGGAGATGTTGTAGAGGTTTGTTCTTTTCCTTATTTGGTGTAAGTTGACAACTTTCCTATCCTTCCACCCATGCCTACCTTTGGCCGAGTACAAGACAAAGAAGTAGACAAGGATCTTAGGTGAAAGGGATGGCTCCTCATGTTTCTTCCTTGAAGTTCGATTGGTGCATTGTTCCCAAGAAGTGTGCACATGTTATTCACTTGGAAAGGGACATGAGAGGATGTTGGCGGCTACTAACAGGAGCATGTGGAAGGTTTGTGTAGTGTGTCTCTGAGTAGGTGATGTCATGATATCCAATCTCTTACAAGGTTTAAGCATGCTCTTGATGGTGACCTCTCAAGGTAGTTTTCAGCCGAAGCAATGTGGTAAGGAT